>JAJJBR010000105.1:0-15883 GCA_022817965.1 Solanum lycopersicoides | reverse complement strand
CCTTGGGCGCCGCGCCTGCCAGAGCCCCTAAGGACAGGCTCTGACTGATAGGCCTGGCGCGCCAATGCCAGCCAGAGCGCTTCAGACCAGAGTCTGTCCCTTAGGCTCTGGCGCTCGCGCCTCTAAAAGCGCCAAGGTCGCTTGGAGACCCCGTTCTTTTCCTATCTTTTCGTACTAGTTCCTAAGTGATGTACCTATCATTTCTAGTTGATTCAAAAACTCTAAAGTACATCTAAACATCATGAAAGTCATCCATAAACATAAGATCATGATCCTTGAATCCATAATGCAATTCAATGGAAGTTAGAATCAAGGTTAAGAAAGTTAAGAAGTCAAGTTCAAAGCTATGAAGTGAGTTAAAGTAAAGCTTTCCAAAGTTCTTAGAGTCTTACTTAAACGTTTTTAACTTCGTTTTAAGGCTCAAGTTTGAGTTAAGGAAAACAGTAAAGTTGAGTTCATTTCTCAAAAGGTATAAGGGGACTAAGTATTCCCAAGGAAGTTTATAAATGTTGTTACATTTAAATCAAGATGAAACTAAGTGTTCCAAAAGAGTTTTTGAATAAAAAGGGGAACATTTATTCCAAGAGGAGCTTTTTAAAGCTAAAAGAGTTGAACAAATTATATCAACTCAGAGGAAAGAGGCTATTTTAAAACCATGAGCTAAAATATATTTTTGGAGTAGTATTGAGCACTGATGTGGGATGAGAGTTCAGATTAACTCAAGTCTCCATGTAAACCATGTAGTCATCATGGTATTAACGTGTCATAATTTTTAGATGATCACGTATGTTAGCTAGTGGATCTACTTAGTTGAGGATTTCTTATGTGACGACAATGTATAGGACAGTTCTGGCAGCGTGGGCGAGACGTTGTATCACCACTAAGGCTCATAGTGGTGGTTGTGGTTAGAGGAACCCCACAAAATTCTATTACTTTCATATATACGTGAAGTTGAGTTTATTATTGTTTTATCTTTAATGAACTAAGTGTTTACACTTTTTACCAGTTTTATATATATTGCATATGTTTTTATTGCTTTATATTGAGTTGTTATCTTGTGATTCAAGCAGAGCCAAGGTATGTTCATCCTTAATCTATTTCAAGCTTTATAGATGTGATTAGCATTCCAACTCACTTACTCGTACATTCAATGTACTGATGTCAGTTGGTCTGCATACTCTTATCATGCAGATGCATGTAACCAGGATCAGCACGCAACACTTCTTTGATCCCGTCCGAGCTCCAGAATCATTGGTGAGACTCCTTGCATTATGGAGGAATTTCTTTTCATTTGCTTTATTAGTTTAGTTCATTAGGATGTTGTGGGGTCTGTCCCACCATCCATCTCAATCAGTTTAGAGGCTTCGTAGAAAACTAGTAGTTCAATAGTCTTTACTTTTCATTTTTATGTTAAAGACTTGAGTTGCCATTTTAGCCGGTTTGAATGTTTAAATATTTAAATGGGAAAATGCATAAGTATCCCCTCAACCTATGCCCAAAATCCCAGAGACACATTTATACTATACTAAGGTCCTATTACCCCCTGAACTTATTTTACAAATAATTTTTTACCCCTTTTTTGGCCTATGTGGCACTAGCTTGAAAATAAATGTCAACATACACTAGGCCCACAAAATAGTGTCACGTAGGCCGAAAATGGGTAGAAAATTATAGATAAAATAACTTAAGGGGGGTAATAGGACCATAGTTTAGTATAAGTGTGAGAATTCGGGCTTAGGTTGAGGGGGTACTTGTATATTTTCCCTTTTTAAAACATTCCAGATAGTATTATTGTGAAGTTTAGTTAAGTTCTATCATTCTTAAGTATTATTGTTGTCTTCCGTTAAGTTAAGTAAGTCAAGCCAAGGGTTTGCTCGAGGCCAACAATGGTCACCGAGTGCCGGCCACGCCCAGGGTGTAGGCTCCAGGCGTGACATAAGTTCAGGAGTGTAATAAGACTTAAGTATAGTTTAAATGTGTCTCTGATATTTTGGGCATAGGTTGGGGGTATTTATGCATTTTCCCATTAAAGAAAGAAAACAAATAGAAAGGTAGCCCACACGGATATACCGTGACAAACGCTCAATAACATCTCCTTAATGGTAGGGTTGCCCATTTCAAATCCGTCTATCTATTTCATTAAAACTCCACCCCACACTTGAAAATTGTTCCCACTTTAGATCAACAAGAAGGTCCACCTCCTCAACATATGAATTATCCACATTCAACTGCATGTCTGCGTATATTCCTTTTCTTAGCTAACAAGAGTACAAGGAGTTCATCCTATTAACTTCTTCAAGTTTTTGCATCTCGTTCAAACTTCTTCTCTTCAACTTACAATTGTGTTCTCTTTTTGTTGCAGAAGTAGCCTAGTCTTGACAGCTCTTAAATTTCTGTAGCCTCATGATTTTTCGGAAATGATCTTTATGTTAAATTTTTTTTTTGAAAATGACTAGTTTTCTTTGTCAATAGCCATGTTTGCTACGTAATATGCTAATTGGTTCCCTTCCTCATTATATGCTAGATAATGTTTTGTCAATAGCCATGTTTGCTACGTAATCTGCTAATTGGTTTCCTTCCTCATTATATGCTAGATAATGTATTGTTTTAACTGCATATTGTGATTGTTATTATAGAAGGTTTCTTATGGCACACATTTTATGTGTGTGTGTTTTTGTCTACCCCCACATTTTCACATTTTTGTCTCATACGAGGGAGGTTCATTCAAATTCAAGTTTTTTTGCTGTGTTTCTCTATATTATTCTATGTATAATTCTTTTTATGCATTCAGTTTATTCGAGCTTATTAGTCTCTATTACTTTATTTTTACAGTTTTGAGAATTCAAAATTTTCGATTCTTGATTTACCGGAAAAAACAAAAGGTTCTATTTCATTAGGTTTGTGTTTCTAATTAGATTTCAGTATGGTTTTTATTGTGCTGAAAGTCTTTAAGATAAATCCATGTTTGCGACTTTTAATTGACTATCTTTGGGCACGTGTATCTAATATTTTTTTATTTTATTAAAATTATTAAACATTTATTAAAACTTGCATGTAATGATTAATAAAGACGTTGGCAAGTAAAATTCATACATGACCTTTATTCATCTCATCATTTTTTTCTCAAAAACCAAATGTAAGAAGCCTATTGGGATGTTGATCGACCGTCAGTTTTGAACTGAAATTAATTGCAAAATCCACACAAAGAGCATAAATAGTCAGAGTAATAAACCGATAAATAAAGTATATGAATTACAACTAAAGGGTGTAGCTAAATTAGGTCGAACATTTTTGAAAAAGTTATACACTAATTTAATTAAAGAAAAAAATAAATATTATTTTACTTTTTCTTAAAATACCCATGCACATCAAGTATATTAAAAGAATGCACTCATAATATTTTTTTCAAATAAACTTTATGTTACATCAAAATTTTTGAATTAAAATTTCTAAATTTTGAGTATATATGAATTTATGTAACACAATTGGATAGTTTAATATTCACACTTTACATCATCCTGGTTCGTAAGAATATTCTATTATATCACAAAATGTACACTTTTTAAAAAACATCTTTTGAACTTCTATTAAAATGAATCTCAGAAGAACTATAATAGTCTTGACCTAGTTCCTAGATCAATTAAAAAAGAAAACAAATAGAAGGGTAGCCCACTCGGATGTCCCACGACAAACTCACAATAACATCTCCTTAATGGTAGGGTTTTCCATTTCTAATCCGCCACTCTCTTACTGTATAACTCCACCTCGCACCTGAAAAATGTTTCCACTTTATATTAACAAAAAGTTCCACCTACTCAAGCTATGGATCATGAACATTCAAGGTCATGTGTGCGTGCATTCCTTTTCTTAGCTAACAAGATGTATTCCTTTTCTCAGCTAACAAGAGTACAACGAGTTAATCCTATTGACTTCTGCTTGTTTTTGCATCTCGGTTAAACTGTCTCTCTTAAACTTGTTAATGTGTTCTCTTTTGATGGAAGAAGTAGCATAGTCTTGATAGCTCTTCACATTTTCGTAGCCTCGTAATTTTTTGTAAATGATATTTATGTTAAAATAAAATTTTAAATTGTGTAGTTTTCTTTATCAATAGTCATGTTTGCTATGTAGTCTGCTAATTGGTTCCCTTCCCTCGTTATATGTTAGATAATGTATTTTTTTTCTTGCAAATTGTGTTTGATATCATAGTATGTCTCTTACGGCACACATTTTATGTACATTTTGTGTCCTCCCCCCCCCTCCTTCACATTATTCTCTCATGTGGTAGAGGCTCATTTACAATTATCAAAATATTATGAAATCATGCAAGTAATGTTAACAAATAAGTTGGCAAGTAGTACTGATACATTACCTCTAATCATCTAATTCGTTTTTTCTTAAAACCCTAAGTAAGTGTCCCATTGAGTTGTCCCTAATTCAAGTATTTTTCTTCATCGACCGTCAACTTTATCAATCAATGAATTTTAAAAAAATACACAAAGGACACCGACATTCAAAGTTATAAAGCTTTGACTAAATTTTATGGCTTAAAACAAAAGGGTGTGGGTAAAGTAGACTTATTAAATAAAAGAAAACCAATAAATATATGTTTTTTCTTTATCCAATAATTCCCATGCACCTCAATTCTTCTGTAATAAGAGAATGTGCTCATACTATTTTTCAAACCAATTTAAGTTTTATCGAAATTATGATATATAAATTTCTAAATTTTGATTATGAATTTTTGTTGCATGGTGGATTGTTGCAATACTCATTTGAGCCTAATGCCCAGATAAATTACAAAAGAAAACACATAAAACGGTAGCCCATTTCCTAACCTACCCCCCTCTCTCTCTCAGTCTACTCCACCCCACACTTGAAAAATTGTCCCAATTTGGATCAACAAGAAGTTCCACACCTCAAGTTGTGGATCGCCAACATTCAAGATCATGTGTATGTGTTTTCCTTTTGTTAGCTAACAAGAGTAAGTGTAGTTCATCCTATTAACTTTATTATGTGTTTTTTTCTCATTTAAATTACCTCTCTTTATCTAGCAGTTGTGTTTTATTCTATCGTCATTTTTTCCTCTTTTGAAATGCTTTTTGGATCTTGTCTTCAGAAAGGATACGGCATCTGTAGGTTCTTGCTTCCCTTATTCTGTTCCTCTTCCTTTCCTCCCATCTGAAACCCATAATTCTATTTCAGTAAATGGTTCTCGATCGAAGTTCATGGGCTGCTTAAGTCCACCTCCTCAAATAAGTGGTGAAGGATCCTTTCAGGTTTAAGCACTCCCATATGATTCAATATCATCCCTTTTGCACACTCCTTTTTTTATTGGCATTAGAATCTTAGGTTAGATAGTTCTTCACATTTTCATATTCTCATGTAGTTTTGTAAATGATGTATACATAAAATTTGTGTTGTGGCCTTTGCATTCAAATTATCTCCAAGTTGGTGACACTCAAGTATGAACAATTTAATTTATCATTATTTTTTATCCTTTTCTCGTTAGTATCAATGTTATTTAAATTTGAAAATGTGTAGTTTGATTTGTCAATACTCGTGTTTGCTAGGTAGTCTGCTAATTAGTTTCCTTCCCTAATTGTTTTTCCTACAGATTGTGTTTGATATCTTCTAGTATGTCTCTGATATGCTCAAATTTACTTCTCAAATAAGAAGTAAAGCGGTCGTATCAAGTAAAGAACCCAACTAACGAGGTTGAGATCGATCCCACAAGGAAAATAGTTCAGACTTAACTTTATTCTATTATTACTATTATTTAGCCAACTATTTTCCGAGAAATAAAGAGACAAAAAGGGGGATTTTATTTTAAATTAATGAAAATGATTAACTAAATAAAAATGGACAACTAACAGATTCAGCTTTCGAAGTTTAATCAAATTATAAAAGTAACTAGGGCTTTAGTGTTCCCCACAGGTTCCTAACTTGGTAAATCTAACTATAACAATTCTATCCTGATATCTTGCATGTAAAGTGATAAGTTACGTATCTCTAAATCCTTGGTCCGGCATCTAGAGAATTTCACTCCGCACCTTGGTCCGGCTACGTGTGTTGCTATACTAACCCTTATCTTTACCTCATATTAAACATCGTATTCGGTATTTGACTAAGTTATTAACTCGTACCAACCAATACTAGCCTATTAGATAGTCTACACTAAATCTATGTTGATAATTCTTTTCCTATTATCTACCTCCTTGGTCCGGCAAGTAGCATTAAGGCGAGTTCTAACGTTGGCCATCGTTAAAAAGACTTCTACACGAAAGAATTATCAATACATGCAAGACACCACTCTAGAATTGTTATTTAAGTTAGATTTTTACCTTGTTATTCACCCATGGTTCCCACAACCCTAGCTATGAGGTTTAGTTACCCATGTTCATAATTACACAATTCATATTGTTAATGGAAGAATTCATGCACTTACTTTTATGAAAACGAATAATTTCCCAGAATTTAACTTGATTAATCAACGAAATCACCAACAATCAATTACCGAGAAAGTATCTTAATTCCCAAAATCGAGAATTCAATAATATAATAGAAGAACTAAAAACTAAAAATTATCCAGAAAGTCTAACCCCAAAAACGAGGTTTTTCCTACTATTTATAATAAAACAAAGTCTAATCAAATAAGGATTCTATTTACTAAAAATCTGTCCAAACGCGTCTGGATCGACGGACCACGTGACGGACCGTCATGGACACGACGGACCGTCATAGACTCCGTCGTCCCATACTTCACCATTCTTCTGTTGCTTTCTTCATTCCCCTCGACGGACAGGTATGACGGACCGTTTCAAGCACGACGGTCCGTCGAGGGTCTTCGTTCCAAAATACTTGGACTTCTTGGAATTTGGGTACTGGGACTACTTCTCTGATCATCACGACGAACAAGCAGGACGGACCGTCGTGGCTATGACGGTCCGTCATGGACTTCCGTAATCCCACACTTGGTCAGACTTCCCCATTTTCCTTCAGCAACTTCTCCCTTCACTACGATGCCACCTACGGACCGTCACAGCCTCGACGGACCGTCATAGGTTCCATAGGTGGTCTCTTCTGCATTTCTTTCTCAAAAACTCCCGCGTTCATCCTTGGACAGATTTTCTGCAAACAAAGAGAAACTTACATAAAAATCAACACAAAAAGGCTTTCGACACACACTAAACTTAAGGAAAAAGCATTAGAAATACCGTGAAACCACGGTACATCAACACCCTCAACTTAAATTCGTTGTTTGTCCTCAAGCGACGCACTATGACTCACTACAAAATCTTTGTACAAAAGTATCCATATTTTAACTTCCGCAATCATTTGGCTATCAATCCCGATTATTCACATTATATTCATGCATGGTTTCACTATTAGGCATTGACTTGTGTAGAATCAAACCATGACCCAGACTCACTACGCGATGATACCTATCCTCTTCAACTTCTCACCGAGATGCTAATATTTCCGGTATTGCAACTCCTGTCCTCACTTCAAATAACATCCTCATTTTTCACACAATGATTTTAGTTTGAGTATAAGGATCACTTTTCGACACTCACTCTCAGAACAAATTCACAACTCATTTATACATATTGCCATAGGCTTGCCCTTATTTTCACTACTTCAAGTTCGCCATACAACTCTTAGGATCACAATAGGACTTTTTTAGATTGTAACATAGGCTCAGGGTCAGGTAGGGTGTATTTAGGTATACTTTAGTGACTTGTTGCCCTCCTTGACATATCGGCTAGCGAACCACCTTTTTATTATTTTATTTCGCCCTATTACTCAATTTTCTTTTCACTTTGCTGTTTTCCCTTTCTTATCCTTATGTGTAAGTGACTTTTCTCTTTTCTTGTGTTTATTTTGCTTTTTATTCATATTTTTTTTTTTTTTAGTCACTTCTGTTTTATTCTTTCTTTCTCTTCATTCTTTCAACCCCACTTTCCGGGGTTTTCCTTATAACAGCCACCCTCAACTCATGATTTTGCCATGAGTTAAGGTTCACAATACCCATGGTTGGGTCAGGGCCTAAACAAGGTTGCTTTATGCATTAGCCACCCTCAACTTATGCTTTTGGCATAAACTGAGGTGCACATGTCCAAGGAGGGACCAGGGCCAACACATTGTTCCCAGAGAAGATCATTTGGGGTGAAAAAGAAAGATCTATTTTAAGCTCAATTCATTTGGATCAAAAAGGGATTAACTTCATTTGGTTTTCTGTTCTTTTTAGGCTCAAGATTGACTATTTCGAACAAGGGCCTATGATCCTTTCCTAATTGATTGTTTTGACTCACTTTTAGCAGGACTAACCAGGCAAGTTCTAGCTCAGTATTGATGGTGGACATTCGAATTCACCTCACACTCACTTGACATTCCTTGCATTCCCAGATTATTAGACACCTAGTTCAAATCTTAGATTCAGGATCATGCAGTAGTGTATCTGTATTTCATGTTTCAAACCACACACTTATCACTTACTATGCCTAGTCATGCATTGATTATCGAGATATCATATTTATTTAGCCATCATGCTTCAGATTTATACTATGTACATAAGATATGACATGCCGGTTCAACAATAAAAGTAATCAGTCTTTTGGGGAAAAAGAACACAGGCAAGAAAACCCCAAAAGAGGATCGTGAACTTGGGCTACTCAGAATTCACCCAAGTACTCACTTTCCATTTACCCCACCCCAACAAAAGATATGCAATTGTCCCCAATGCATAAAAGAGCTAAACAACGCAAAAGGGTAAGTGAAGCAAACCTGAGGCGCTAAGCGCCGGCGATCAGCAAGCTGGTGGGTCCGGTTCACCGGAACCCACTCCCTGCGTAGTCTGGACATCCTCAGTAATGTCCTCAGCATCAACAGCACCATCAGTAGTGCCTCCCACAGAATCTACAATTTGGAGCTAGACGCCCCGGCAGCTACTTCTACAGCCCTCAACTTACGGGCCTCCTCATCAGCAATCGAGGCTCTCCTCGCAGCCTCCATCTCACGGCGCTCCTTCTTCCTCGCCCTAACCTCATCCTCCTCTCGACCCCTGCGTCTCTTGGCATGCTCTCGTGGGGGAGGTGGTGGAACATCAGAAGTGGCAAAAAGAGAAGCCATCACTGTGTCATCAGCAGGCTCTGCAGAAGGGGCCTCAGACTCAGGCACCCTCGCCTCTAAGATCGTATCCAGCTCAGCCCGCAGACTCTCAACCGCAGCCTGAAGGGTCGACATGTCCACCGGAGGTGCTGGTCGGGCTAGCACTCGCAACTCAAAAGCGTCAAGCGCTGATGTACCTCTGCGATCTTCCTCTCTGTGTGCTGTACCATCTTGCGCTCCATGCGCTCCTCTGCCTCAGCAATAGTCTTCTGCATCCAAGGCTGGATGTGATGCAGAAGTGTAGCCATCTGTGCCTCGAGTTTCTGGACCCTAGCAAGTGGGACCAGAGTGGCGGAAGGAGCCGAGCGAGAGGAGATCGGGGCAGTGCTACTACCCGGGATAGACTCGACCGGAGTAGTGTCAGCGTGTGCAGAAGCATCCTGGGAAGCCGCATGGGCATGCTCTATGGTGTCGGCCAGGTTCTCACCAAGTGGACCACCTCCGGGCGGGGCCCTCTGCGTGGGGCCAACTCATTGGCCTCATCCCTGATGAGGCCGATGTCAACATTTCCTTGCGGGGTCCGGAGCTGGTCAATGTGCCAAATGGGCACGCCTGCGGATCTGCACAAAGAGAAAATCATGCAAGGAAAAGGGTAAGTCGTGGTGACCTTGAAGGCCCTCTCATGCATGACCGCTTTGAGAAGCCAAGCGAAATCGACCTCGAACCCTGCCATCATTGCGGCCATCAGAACTGCACGATCCCAGGTGACGATATTATCAGAAGCAGTGGGGGAGAGACAATAGCGGACTATCAACCAAAGAAACTTGGCCGTAAAGGTCAAGTTGGCCTTCCTGATGGCTCCCTTCGGCTCCATCACCCAATCCGCAGCCTCTCCATCAATAGATAAGTGCTGGGCCATCCACATCTTGGTGGTGTCTCTCAGTGAAGGCTCGCGTAAGAACCGACTCTCTTTGATAATTTGCCACCGGTAATCGAACTCGGCGGTGAGAGGTGTGCTGGTGGTGTCACTATCCGTGCCGTACAGATATCGGCGGATGGCTGGTAGAGAGATGTCGACCTGTATGCCGCGTACTCGGACGTGCTCAAGTGGGGCCTGTTTGGCGGGGGCAGACCGCCTATCTATTTGTGAGCGGAGAGTGGACACATAAGAGGCATAGAACTCTCGGACTAACTCCTCACTGTAGCGGCCCAAAGAACGAGCCGTCCACTCCAGCCGGTGTGTGGTGAAAAGAGTGTGAATGTCTGGCATGGTGGGGAGACTTCCCGTGAGGACCCGCCTCTCCAGTGTGAGGGTCCGTGTCATGGCGCCTTTGTCATTGAGCACCTTGGCGTCTAAGTATACTTTGTATTGCCCGTCGACACACCACCGGTTGGGCTGATCGGCAACCGGGGCAGGGACTCCAGTTGGTGAGCCAGGGTGGAGTCAGTGCTGTCAGCCTCATCATCCGAGGCAGACTGTGTAGCTGTGGCGGGGGCAGAGGCTTCTGCGGACCCGGAGGCTTCCTCTGACCACGAAACTCCTAAGGAGCCAGATGCTCCTTCGTCTTGGGCAGCTGACCCAGAAGGTGTGCCGGTCAGTGTGCGCTCCTCATCAGACTGGGAGGCAGTGACTACGCCGGGCGCCACCTTCTTGGGCGTGACTCTCGGTACACGTGGAGCTCGTGCTGTAGTAGCAGTGCCTGGGGGCACGTACTCTGGATCATGCTCATCATCAGAGCCTATCGCCAATCGGGCAGACGGGGCGACAGATTTAGAACGCCCACGTGCATAAACGCGATCTTGTTTAGGTGCCATGAGAGGTAGTACCTGTAACGAATCATCATTAGTACTTGAAAGATAAAACATGACAAAAAAATGAGACAATAATACACAGAAACTCAAACCAGTGATAACAACTCTGAAGTAGCAGTAAGGCACGACGGACCTGATGACGGCCCGTCGTGCGTATGACGGACCGTCCTGCGGTCCGTCATGTAATACTCAGCACTATAGAGTATCAGAAGGATGGTCTCAGACTGATACGACGATTGTTCAGGACGGGCCGTCGTGGGTATGACGGTCCGTCACATGTGTCCGTCAGTGGACACTTAGAAAAAGTGTGGAGACCCTTATGACAGGGGTCTCTGACCGTCACGACGGTTGTGCAGGACGGACCGTCGTGGGTATGACGGTCCGTCACATGTGTCCGTCAGTGGACACTTAGAAAAAGTGTGGAGACCCTTAGGACAGGGGTCTCTGACCGTCACGACGGTTGTGCAGGACGGACCGTCGTGGGTATGACGGTCCGTCACATGTGTCCGTCAGTGGACACTTAGAAAAAGTGTGGAGACCCTTAGGACAGGGGTCTCTGACCGTCACGACGGTTGTGCAGGACGGACCGTCGTGGGTATGACGGTCCGTCACATGTGTCCGTCAGTGGACACTTAGAAAAAGTGTGGAGACCCTTAGGACAGGGGTCTCTGACCGTCACGACGGTTGTGCAGGACGGACCGTCGTGGGTATGACGGTCCGTCACATGTGTCCGTCAGTGGACACTTAGAAAAAGTGTGGAGACCCTTAGGACAGGGGTCTCTGACCGTCACGACGGTTGTGCAGGACGGACCATCGTGGGTATGACGGTCCGTCACAGGTGTCGTCAGTGGACACTTAGAAAAAGTGTGGAGACCCTTAGGACAGGGGTCTCTGACCGTCACGACGGTTGTGCAGGACGGACCGTCGTGGGTATGACGGTCCATCACAGGTGTCCGTCAGTGGACACTTAGAAAAAGTGTGGAGACCTTTGGGACAGGGGTCTCTGACCGTCACGACGGTTGTGCAGGACGGACCGTCGTGGGTATGACGGTCCGTCACATGTGTCCGTCAGTGGACACTTAGAAAAAGTTTGGAGACACTTAAGATAGGGGTCTCTGACCGTCACGACGGTTGTGCAGGACGGACCGTCGTGGGTATGACGGTCCATCACAGGTGTCCGTCATTGGACACTTAGAAAAAGTGTGGAGACCCCTAGGACAGGGGTCTCTGACCGTCACGACGGTTGTGCAGGACGGACCGTCATGGGTATGACGGTCCGTCACATGTGTCCGTCAGTGGACACTTGGAAAAAGTGTTGAGACCCTTAGGACAGGGGTCTCTGACGGTCACGACGGTTGTGCAGGACGGACCGTCGTGGGTACGACGGTCCGTCATCGGGTTGTCGTGTTGTCATTCAGAGACAGAACTGGGGGATGCCACATTCACCCCATGTGAGTCAAAACAAAGACCCAACAATTCTCTAACACTCTTGAACCTAAATACCTATCAAATTTACAAGTTTTAAAGCCCTAATTTCTCTAGTTTTATCCAGGCATTTTGTGGAATTAATAACCTAGGTTGACAATATATATTCAAAGAGCAAAAGACCCATATGCTAATAGTAAAGAAAAACAAAACAAACTAAGTAAATGGTGGAGTTTGCAGGAACACATACCTTGGAAGAGGAGAAAATAAGACGAAAGTGATGGCACCCAACAGAGAAGACTGAGAAGCACAGCAGCAGACTCTGACCAAGAAGGGAGATTTGGGAGGGTAAATGGAAGAATATGGGGAATTTGGGAAGAGAAAGCAGTTGAAAGGCTCAAATGGGGGAAAGAGGGAAAAAACAACTGGTAAATGAAGAGGTGGGGGGGTTTAAAACGTTTAAAAACTTTTGAAATTCATCAGTCGGGTCGGGTCGGGTAACCGGGTAATGAAGTGACGAAACCCCGATGACGGTCCGTCGCATATGTGACGGTCCGTCATAGATTCCGTCGCATGTGCCCTAATTCTTAAAAAATACTAAAGAGCGTACCTGGCACGACGGAGTCATGCGACGGTCCGTCACAGGCGTGACGGTCCGTCGATGTATCCGTCAGTGAATGTGGCAGAGTAACTTTTCTGCAGAACTTCCTGTAGATGTGCTACCTGAAAATTTACAACCCATTAATAGAAAATTGCTACCGCTACTGGAAAGAAAAACTATAAAGTGGTTAGATGATAAATATTGGGTTGCCTCCCAACCAGCGCCTGATTTAACGTCGCGGAACGACTGAGGACACTCGACTACTCAGACTTCATCAAGATAATATGCCTCAATCACCTCATTCGCCGATTCCGCATGACCTATATAGATTTTTAGACGTTGTCCGTTCACCTTAAACCGCACACCTTCCTTGTTTTCCAACTCAACCGCTCCATGAGGGAATAATTGGGTGATCGAGTAAGGGCCAGTCCATTTAGACTTGAACTTCCCCGGCAGCGGCGCCAAAATTTGATACGCTCAAATTTACTTCTCAAATAAGAAGTAAATCGGTCGTATCAAGTAAAGAACCCAACTAACGAGGTTGAGATCGATCCCACAAGGAAAATAGTTCAGACTTAACTTTATTCTATTATTACTATTATTTAGCCAACTATTTTCCGAGAAATAAAGAGACAAAAAGGGGGATTTTATTTTTAAATTAATGAAAATGATTAACTAAATAAAAATGGACAACTAACAGATTCAGCTTTCGAAGTTTAATCAAATTATAAAAGTAACTAGGGCTTTATTGTTCCCCACAGGTTCCTAACTTGGTAAATCTAACTATAACAATTCTATCCTGATATCTTGCATGTAAAGTGATAAGTTACGTATCTCTAAATCCTTGGTCCGGCATCTAGAGAATTTCACTCCGCACCTTGGTCCGGCTACGTGTGTTGCTATACTAACCCTTATCTTTACCTCATATTAAACATCGTATTCGGTATTTGACTAAGTTATTAACTCGTACCAACCAATACTAGCCTATTAGATAGTCTACACTAAATCTATGTTAATAATTCTTTTCCTATTATCTACCTCCTTGGTCCGGCAAGTAGCATTAAGGCGAGTTCTAACGTTGGCCATCCGTTAAAAAGACTTCTACACGAAAGAATTATCAATACATGCAAGACACCACTCTAGAATTGTTATTTAAGTTAGATTTTTACCTTGTTATTCACCCATGGTTCCCACAACCCTAGCTATGAGGTTTAGTTACCCATGTTCAGAATTACACAATTCATATTGTTAATGGAAGAATTCATGCACTTACTTTTATGAAAACGAATAATTTCCCAGAATTTAACTTGATTAATCAACGAAATCACCAACAATCAATTACCGAGAAAGTATCTTAATTCCCAAAATCGAGAATTCAATAATAGAATAGAATAACTAAAAACTAAAAATTATCCAGAAAGTCTAACCCCAAAAACGAGGTTTTTCCCACTATTTATAATAGAAACAAAGTCTAATCAAATAAGGATTCTATTTACTAAAAATCTGTCCAAACGTGTCTGGATCGACGGACCACGTGACGGACTGTCATGGACACGATGGACCGTCATAGACTCCGTCGTCCCATACTTCACCATTCTTCTGTTGCTTTCTTCATTCTCCTCGACAGACAGGTATGACGGACCGTTTCAAGCACGACGGTCCGTCGATGGTCTTCGTTCCAAAATACTTGGACTTCTTGGAATTTGGGTACTGGGACTACTTCTCTGATCATCACGACGAACAAGCAGGACGGACCGTCGTGGCTATGACGGTCCGTCATGGACTTCCGTAATCCCACACTTGGTCAGACTTCCCCATTTTCCTTCAGCAACTTCTCCCTTCACTACGATGCCACCTACAGACCGTCACAGCCTCGACGGACCATCATAGGTTCCATAGGTGGTCTCTTCTGCATTTCTTTCTCAAAAACTCCCGCGTTCATCCTTGGACAGATTTTCTGCAAACAAGAGAAACTTACATAAAAATCAACACAAAAAGGCTTTCGACACACACTAAACTTAAGGAAAAAGCATTAGAAATACCGTGAAACCCGTACATCATTCTCTTATATATGGCACACATTTGTGTATGTTTTTTGCTTTTTGATATTTTCACTTATTACTCTCATGTGATTGAGGCTCATTTAAATTCACGTTTCTTTTGTTGAGTTTATCTACATCATTCTATACATAATTCTTTCCATGCATTCAATTTATTCGAACTCATCAGTCTCTATTACTTTATTGTTATAATTTTGAAAATTAAAAATGTTTGATTTTTGATTTATCGGCAAAAATGAAGGTTTCATTTCATTAGGTTAGTGTTTGTAAATAGAATTCAGCTTGGTTGTTATTGTGAGGAATATCTTTAAGATAAATCCATGTTTGTACCTTTTAGATTCTAGGAATGTGTGTTTAACGTTTGTCCATCTTTTTTTAGATTCATAAAAATGATTAAATTTTTCTGAAAACTTACTTGTAACGATTAATAAAGATGTTGGAAAGTAAAATTTAACGGGCCTTTAATCATCTCATCATTTTCTTAAAGTTTTAATGTAAGAGGCCTATTGGGATGTCCCTAATTTAATATCTTTCTTCATCGACCTTTGGTTTTCTTTCACAAAGAAATTGCAAATATACACAAAGAGTACAGAAGAACATATACATTCAAAGTATAAAGCGATAGAGTAGATTATGTGATCGAAACTAAGGGGTAATTCAGTATGGTCGACAAATTTTTGAAAAAGTTATACATCTAATTTAATTAAGGAAAATAAATATGTTTTTGCTTTGCTTTCAGGAAAATACATGTGCATCGTCAATGTCATATTGATTAGAAGAATGTAACTCATAATGAGTTTGTTTGTCAATAAAGTTATCTAAATAAACAATTTTCGGATTCAAGATTTTCTTAGATTTTGAGTATATATGAATATGC
>JAJJBR010000104.1:0-19181 GCA_022817965.1 Solanum lycopersicoides | reverse complement strand
CTTTATAGCAAAAAACTCCACAACCGCCATCACACTCTGCATCTTTTCTCAAGCCCGCATGTTGAAATCCAAGATGTCTCGTCTTGTTAGTCCGAACATCATAGGAGACCAGTTGAGAATCTTTAGTTGCAAAAATGAGAGAGCTATCATAACAAGACTTAATCCTAAAGAAGCATTGAAAGGTAACAAGTTTGTTCCATACACCTGGTGGGTTCATTACCCATATATCATAAGCAAACATAGTAAGCGGGTTCAAGTTCAAGATGGCAATGGAACTATCAACCGACATCAAACCCAACATGTTAGTATCAACAAATTGATGATTTGGCCCTTCAGTCTCCTTAAACATTTCACTCCCAAAGTCGAACAAAAGAATGGTGTAATTACTGTGGCGTTCCCCAGTTAGCAGCCAGTAATAACCTCCATTCAAATAAGCAGTACCAAATGTGTGTTTTACGTCTGTAAAGTAGGGGATTTTATGTTTGAAAATTCTCCACAAGTCCCTAGAACACGAGTAGACCGATGCATAATGTTCACACAAATTATTAATGTGAAAGTACACCACTTTATAGTCATTAGTCAAAGTGTCCAATCCAAACCCAAACACCGGGGCATCATGGATTGTGGCTACTGGGATAGGGAGATGGATGGGTCTCACCTCCCTAGTCGCAGGATTCCATAATGAACATGAAACCTCACGATCAAGTTCTCCAACCATAAAAAACAAGCCATCCGCAGAACCCAAGAGTTGTTTCATACCTATGAACCTTCGCGGATGTTCTTCGGAAATCAAAGATATGGAAAGGTCATCATCATCATCATCAATGTCACCATTATCATAAATCAAGAGCTGTGGGCGGCTGCGATTCTTCAAGTGTTCTTGAGCAAATTCAGGGGTTTTGATAAAAGCGCACCAATTCTTGCAGACGCATTTAAATCTCAACAACGACTTCACAGGACACCTCAACAAAATCTCCTTTACTATATCTTCAGGGGAATCAGCCACACAACCATCCATAGTAGTAGGTCTGATGAAAAGAAATGAGGAGGGATTCAACCAGCAATCTTTGTTAAATAGATAAGCAAAAAAAAATAATCTCATTTTACCATCATTAAATTTTATTCTACTTTTGGTCATGCAAATTAAAATATTTTGACAACATTTCTCACATTAAATTTTATTCTATAATTGGTCATGTAAATCTAAATTCTACTTCCTCCTTGTCATTTACTTAAAATATTTTTCCCTTTACCAGCCATTTAAGGATTTAGAATAAATTATTTACTAACTTTATCCTTTAATTCTTTTACATTATTCTATTTATGTCTTACTCAAACAATTACTTAATTTTAAGGGCAAAGGAATAATTTTAAGTAATTCTACCTTGATTTTATAAATTGACAGATAATTTAGGACAACTACTTTAAGTAATGTGAAAAAATAATATGGAAGGAAGGAAGTAAGAGAAAGAATACATTTTATACTTTAAAAGGAAAAGAATACAGTATTTATTCTATCTATTTTTACTTGTTCCGTATAGAACTAATTTAGTAGACTACCACAAAACTGAAGGGAGAAGGAAAAGTGACTTCCAATGAATCTACAAGCTAATTTTCCTAACACATTTTTTTTTATATTTGATTAGTTCTTTCTCTTATAGGAAAAGGTTTGCTTTACTAGTTTTCGCCTGACATTTGATTATTTCAATCCTAACAAAAACCTCATCGAAAACTCAAAAATATTGTTGAGAAGATTAAAAGCAGGATGGTGCTTCAATCCATCATGATTTTTCCCTGGGCAGGTCAAGCTCCTCAAGAACATGTTGATCCTTATCATGTGGAACCATATCATGTAAAATCCTAATTTGACCTGTGGTGCAAGTATACTATATTCATCCATGGGCAGCAAATTATAAAATATGTCATTCAATCCATCCATTTCTTCATAATCAACTCATACAAAATATCTAGGCGTAAATCCATTACGATATAAATGAACCATAAGTGTATTTGGATTTAAAAATTCAAGCACCTATAAATGCACTATAAGGACACTTGATCAATCCATTATTCTTAAAAATATCAAGTGTCAGTGCATGATCAATAAAAACGTCTTACACAATCAATAAACTCAAACCACCACCAGTTTCATAATGCATGTTATACATCCACAAATGATGGTCCATCTATAAAAATATAGACAGTCGATTATAGATTAAATTTATTAATAATTTAACTCGATTAAACTAATTTATATTGTCAATATATATTTATTATTACTAATTATATTTATAAGTACTTATATATGTTTAGTTATTTTATATACCTAAGTTCATAAATGCAACATTTCAAGATCAACAAAATTCAAGATTCATTTGTTCATAAAGACTACATTTCATCCAGAGTTCTAATGTATACCAACTAAGTTCATAAATTCTTCAGTTCTATATATATTTCTAAAGTTCACAATTAAAGTTCATATATAAATCCTACAGTTAATAATTCAAAATTTCTAAAGTTTAAGCTTAATAATTTGTTCATAAAGACAAGAATTCATCAAGAGTGCTAAAGTTCACAACCTAAGTTCATAAATTCTACAAATCAAGATTTATAAAGTTCATAAATCCTATGATAATTCAAGATTTCTAAAGTTTAAACTTAATTAGCTCATAAAGACTTCATTTCATCAAAAATCTAAAGTTCACAACCTAAGTTAATAAATTTTACAATTCAATATATATTTTTAAAGTTCACAACTTAAAGTTTATATATAAATCCTACAATTAATAATTCAACATTTATTAAGTTTAAACTTAACTGATCATAAAGACTACAATTCATCAAGATTGTTAAAGTTCACAACCTCAGTATATAATTCTACAATCAAGATTTAGAGTTCACAACCTAAAATTTCATAAATCCTACAATAATTCAAAATTTCTAAAGTTTAAAACTTAATTAGTTCATAAAAACTACATTTCATCAAAATTTCTAAGTTCAGCACCTAAGTTCATAAATTCTACAATAATTCAAGATTTCTAAAGTTTAAGCTTAATTACTTCATAAAGACTACAATTCATCTAGATTTCTAAAATTCAAACCTAAGTTCATAAATTCATGAACAATTCAAAATTTCTAAATTAAGTTCACAACTTAATTTCAAATAAATCCTATACATGTTCAAGATTTCTAAACTCTTATTAGCTTAATTAGTTCATCAGGACTACAATTCATCAAAATTTCAAGTTCTAAGTTTAAGGTCTAAATTCAAGTTACAATTAATTTCTAAGTTGTAATTATAAGTTATGATTAAGTTATAATTTCATGACATTCAGGTTGAATTTTTCTAAGTTAGAGTACAAAATTTCAAAATTTAAGTATAACTAAAGTTCAAAAGCCTAAAATTCAGGTTCATGAAAATATGAAGTTCTAAGTTCTAATTAATTAGTTTTAAAGTTATGTTAAAATTTATACAAACAAAAAAATTTATAAGTTCCACTTCAAAAGATTCGACAAACTACATAGAATAAACTAACTAATAAATAAAAAATTATTCAAATTAAAAAAAAACTAAACCTAACCTTAATTTAATTAGAAGAGAGAGGATGAAGGGGCAACAGGGTCACGACACAATAGGGAGGTCAGTGGCAGCTCCAGGATCTGCGAGGGTGGCAACAACAAGGAGGGTGACAACGTCTGGTGGTAGTTAAGAGAGAAAAAGAAAGGAGAAGAGAGAAAGAGAGAAGGGAGAAAATGAAAAAAAAATCAGATCTGGTTTCAGATATTTTAATAAAAGTAACGTATAACATCGTGAAGTCCGTCACAATTTTGGTCAAACATCATAACATAATATATATATATATATATATATATATATATTATTAAAAGTGAAAAAAATCTAAGTCAAACTTGAATTACGAAAATACCCCCCCCCCCATACCTATAATTATTTTGTTACAATTATTTTTTAATTTTTTTTTCATTTAAATCAAATTTGTAACTACACCTCTTCATTTTCTTAACTTATCCTAATAATATTCATTAATTTTGTGACTTTAACTCACTCATTATCATCTTAAATTAATCTTATTTTCTACTTCTTTTTAGCTTCCATCAGTTAAAAGAAATTTTCATATCTTTTATCTTCTATAAAATCAATAGTTTTCAGCGTTTGGTTCATTTTCAAATTAATATGCTTTCTTTTTTAGAATAATCAATATTTGATGTATTCTTAGCACTTTTTCCAACAAAGTTATATTCTTTTTATATTAGTTTCTTACACCTTTATTTTGCTCTTAAATTTTTTGTTCGCGTTTGTTATTTGTTGTTCTTTGCTTGCGTTTTCAATCTTCAGAATATGATTTATATTATATGGCTTATTTTGCTTAGTTATTTTTTGAAATTCTGGCATTCGCTCAATCTCTTTATTTTCTCTCAATCTCCTTATCTCTTTCTCTATTATTTTAACACATGAAACGCCTGTGTTCGAGAACTAATTTTAAAAAAGTGACGGATCAAGTGACGTTGTCTATTACTTTATTAAAATGTTTGATCAACATTTTGATCAAAATTGCGATGGACTAAGCAGCGTTATCAGTCTCTTATATTAAAAAATTTCAGAAATTAAAATTAGTTTAAAACGACACAGTGTCATAATTAATTCATTTTTACATAAATATATTTGGTGCAAAATACGCCAGAATAAATAAATGACGGATTTAGAGTCACTATCTGTCGTTTTTAATAAAAATAATAAAAACGGACACAAATAACATTTTTTTTCCATCGTTTTTCACCACCATTAAATTTTATTGGGATTTTGACCACCTTCTCATATTATATTTTATTCGGTAATTAATCATGCAAATCTAAATACTACTCCCTCCTTTTCATATTACTTTGACTATTTTTCTTTTACCGGTCATTTAAGGAATAAGAATAATTGTATTACCAATTTTATACTTTAATTCTCTTAAATATATTCTATTTATGTCTTACTGAAATAATTATTTCAAGGATGTTTCTATAAAATTTTAATTAATTCTATCTAGATTTTATAAATTGACAAATAATTTGAAATGGATATTTTAAGTAATGTGAAATGGTAATATGGGAAGGAGGAAGTATGAGAAAGAATATACTTTATAGATTAAAAGGAAAATGGAAATACATAAAAAAATATTCATTCCTTCCATCTTTACTTGTTCAATAAAGAACTAAACTCGTAAGCACCTTAACCAACCCTTGACTTCCTCATTATTTGAAGAGAAGTTAAGAAAAATGAACTAGATAGGATCTTTTGCAGAATTTTTTGAGTTTGTATTTCTTCCCGCTCGTCTATTACAAAGCTACTTAATATTATATGCAAATAAGAAAGAGACTGAAATGTAAGAAAATAAAGCTTGTAACAAACTACAGTTATATGACAACAAAAGATACCACATCTATTATTTTCTAGAAGCATCTATTCTAGACTATGTATGCTAGTATCTATATATGCATATGTATATATACTTCTGAGTGAAATGTTAGATAAGTGAGTTGGCTTTCATACGATTGGCAAGACTCCTTTTAAGGCCCAAATAAAATAGTCCATTAAGCAATAATTAAGGCTATATCAATTGCCTTTCTTCTTTCTCTTTTCTGATCATCATCTTCTTTCTTAGGATCTAGCGGGTCACTGAAAACATCCCCCCTCAAGTGGGATATCGAAGATCGGATTCCCAACTTGCCAATGAATTGCTGGTGTAGTGGTGTGCAAAAGAGTTAAAAGCAAGAGATATAACTCTGGATATAACTTAATAAATAATAATTTAGCCAAAACGAAAACTCAAGCCTTAAACATATACAATTGAAATGAATAAGACTAAAGGACTAATACTATATTTTATGAAGCTGTTGGAAAGTAAGAGAACATATGAAGTAGTCTTGATGATTGATAAAGTGAAGGCATGCTTCACTACTCGTTGTCGTATGTGTACTCTATCTGCAGATGACTTGTACAATTATGAGAGATTGCGGCAAAGAAGAAAACGGCAATGAAGAAAAACTACAGAAATAAAGAAGGAAAAGAAGGAAACAAATATGGAAAGAAATAAAGAAGGAAAGAAATTGAAAAGTAGCAATTCAAGTCAAAAAAGTAAAAAAATAAAGAAGTTACAATTCAAATCAAATAAGGAAATAAGTAAATATTGACAAATTCAAGAAGGAAAAGGATTTGTAATTTATTTCCTTGTAGAAGTTGAAGGCAAATCAAACTCTTTAAAAGGATCAAGAAGTTGAAGGAAAAAAGTGTCTTTGCAACAACAAAATCGAGAGAATTTTTCCAGCAAAGCTAAAACGATAGTTATTGTATATTCACAAAATAAATCATCTTGAGAGCAGTATTTACTGGAGAAAAAATGCAGGTCTTCGTCACAGCAACATAAGGACTAGGTTCACAAAATCTGTTCCATTCTGAACTATTGAATGTTGAAGTCTGATCAATTATAGTCTAGGGTTATTAGTCTTTGTTAATTTGTTCTAGATTTATTATTGAGTTGTAATAATTCTAAATTGTGAAACAAGAAGTGGGTTTGACTTCTTCGGAATAGAGTCTTGAGAGAATTGTAGCAAGAAGTGAGTTTGACTTCTTGGGGGAGAGGTTGTGAGAATTGTAAACAAGAAGTGGGTTTGACTTCTTGGATGGTTAGAGTTAAGAAGAGTTGAGGGTTTTTGTAAACAAGAAGCGAGTTTGACTTCTTGTTGAGTGGAGAGTTTTTTATTATAGTTAATCGAAAAATGGTAGAAATTTAAAGTTAGATTCATTGATTAACTGAGTTGTAAATCTTGAATTAATAGAAAACTTTGGTGTGGTTTTTTCCTTTCTTGAGTTAGGAAGGTTTCCATGATAAATCTTTATTTTATTCTGTTCCGACAGAATTACAAGAACCTGGTTCTTCTATAAGGGTAAGGTTTCTTCAATTGATATCAGAGCAGGTCTTTTCATACAAGAAGCGAGTTTGACTTCTTGTTGAGTGGAGAGTTTTCGATTATAGTTAATCGAAAAGGGTAGAAGTTTAAAGTTAGATTCATTGATTAGCTGAGTTGTAAATCTTGAATTAATATAAAATTTTGGTGTAGTTTTTTCCTTCCTTGAGTTAGGAAGGTTTCCAAGATAAATCTTTATTTTATTGTGTTGCGACAAAATTACAAGAACCTGATCTTGTATAAGGGTAAGATTTCTTCAATTGGTATCAGAACAAGTCTTTTCATTAAAAGACTAACATCTTGAAAAGGATCAATGGCTGCACCACCTACACCACAGGAAGGAGTTTCTCAAACTCGACCACCACTCTTTAATGGAAAGTATTATGGATGGTGGAAGAATCGCATGATGGACCAATTACTAGGAGAAAATCCAGACCTATGGGGAGTCGTGTTGGACAGTCCAACCATACCCATGAAGAATGGAACTGATGGAACCACTCAAGTACCAAAGGAGAGGAAAGAATGGAATGTTGCAAATAAACTTACAATTCAGAACAATGTTAAAGCAAAAAAGATCTTGATATGCAGAATAGGTCCAGATGAATACAATCAAATATCATCATGTCAAGATGCAAAAACAATATGGGAAACTTTGCAAACTGCGCATGGAGGAATAACTCAGGTAAAGAAGTCTAGAATAGATAACTTGAACAAACAATACGAACAGTTTCAAATGGCAGAAGGTGAAACAATCCAAGAGATACACACCAAGTTCACTGCTATCATTAATGAAATCTACTCACTAGGTGAAATAATTCCTAATGGGAAGGCAGTCAGAAAACTTTTGAGTGTTCTTCCAGAATCTTGGGAAAGCAAAGTAGAAGCCATTACTGAAGCACGTGATCTAGATAAGTTAGCTATGGATGAACTCATTGGAAATCTCATGACCTATGAACTAAACAAAAAACAAGAAAAGGAAATTGGAGGCAAAAGAAAAGAGAAGAACCTGGTTCTTACAGGCACAACACCAGAAGATTTTGAGGACGAAAACAATGTGTTAATGACCAAAAGATTCTCAAGAATGTTAAAAAGGGGACAAGTGTTCCACGGAAGGAACTCTCAAAAAATCACTGAAAATCTAATGGATCAAGTATGTCAAAAGTGTGGAAGTCCGGATCACTTTGTCAAGTTTTGTCCATTAAAAGCTCTAGAGAAAAAGAGAAATAGTTCGGAGAATGAGAAGGAAATCAAGAATGATAAGTACATTTCCACAAACAGACGAATGACCAATCAAGAAACTGATTTTTCAATGAAAAGGGCCTTAGCCTCTATGTGAGACTTATCAGAAGAAGAATATGAGGATAGAGGGTTCGAAAATCAATTCTGAAAAAGAACAAATAATGGAAAACTATGCATCTTTAAGAGAAGAAAATGATAATGTCGAGAAACACAATCATTGTCTTAAAAATAAATTAAAAGAACAGATTAAAATCTCAAAGTTAAGTCACAAAGGCAAAAACTATGCTAGTGAACTTCAAATAGCTCTGGAATAAAAAATAAAATTGTTAACCATAAATTGTCAAGCCTTAACTGAAAGAAATAGGTTGCTATAAGAAAATCTTGATCATACCAAACTTTATCTGGAACGAAATCTTAGATGGATCAGGTCCTCTGAAATTGTAAATCATATTCATTAAAGGGAAACCACCAGTCGAAGTGGGATAGGTTTTAAAAAACAGAATAATCTTGTAACAAACACTATTCACATGTCTAAAAGTTTATACACTCATTGTGGAAACTCTGGTCATTTAAAGAATCAATGTAAAGCTCTATTTGAGGCTTTTCAGAAAAATGTTAAGTTCACCAACAAGGAAAAGATTGATACGGCTAAGAACCTGGTTCAAATAAAAATGCTCCAAATAAAAGGTTTTCTTATTTGCTTTATGGGCTAGAAGAAATCTTATTCGTCTGTTTACTCACATAAAGGGGCCCAAGCTAATCTTGGTTCTCAAGACTAATCTTTGACTAGTGTTTCAGGTGAAGGTGAGAGAAAAAATGTCAACTTGATACATGAATAGTGCATACTCCAAACAAGTGCTAAAAATGGTAGAAAATCTCCTCTCGTTTTTTGATTTTCAAGGCGGCAGTTTAGTCCTTAAAAAGGATGAGAAAAATGAAAAAGACAAGATAAAAAAAAAGGTTGAAGAAAGTGACATGATATCAAACATCTTTGATGATTCAAATTTAGGAAACATTGCATATGAACTTGGTTCACATCTAATAATCATTGATGCACTTGAAAGATGAATTACTATACTAACCTGTGATCTTTGAGATAGGGGGAATAATAGAGCAATCGGGACAGTTTGAGTATGGTACACCTTCAGGGAGAACTTCGTTGTGTGAACCTGGTCCTTGTTATTCATTGGAAGTTATTGAAAATTTACAAGGGTTGGTTCTCTGTGACTCAGATTGAGATTAATTTGATCTGGGGGAATATGATGATGCGACATACTCATGAAGGCCTTGAATATGAAAAACTTGAGGAAAATCAGCCAAAGTCTGGTCTTATCGAAACAAGCTGATACATTATTATGATTTCCTTTAACAATTGGCTAGTAAACTAGTAATCTTATTCTTGAGTAGTTATACAATGAATATCTACTAACTCAGTCTCGTACTATGATAGGTACACACTCCAGACACATCTCAAACAATGTTTAGAAGGTCTGCGGATATTATCTCTACTATTTTGCTAATACCATTAAGTAAATCATGAAAGAACACAAAAAGGGGGAACCTGGTTTCTCTGTAATACTCAGGTATGTACCATCCTTTTTCAATGCATGAATTTCCTGAGTTAGGGTCAAACATAAGCACTAGTGAACCTGGTCAATCGTAAAAAAATCAAACCTTATAAAAACACCAAGAACCCTCTTTGACAATAAACATCATCCGATCCCAAATCGTTCCAATGATGAAAGCCTTAGTCTTAGTCTTCAATCCACTCATGCTTTATTTCAGGGGAACTTTACTTTACCTCTCGCTTTTGAACCAGGTTCACAAACTCCAAATTGATATTTCATCAATTTCAAGTGTATAACCTGTCTATCTATCAGGGGGAACAATTCTCATAGAAATAAATTGTTGCTTGCTTTCATTATTGATAAACACATCTCTTTGTGCACCAAAATTTGGTGAATCTCTTACTTGTAGTTGGTACTTCTTCAAAATGTCATCAAGGAAAAGTCTATCAAAAAAATCATGGAGGAATGAAAATGTTATGGAGTACGATTTTTTTTTTATAAAAAATGTGATGATGTACCTCATGTTTCTCTTGATGAAATTTCACATTCTAAGAAAACTCATCAGAACGAAGGAGTTGGTGCACAATGGGCATACTGAAAAAAATTATTAATGGAAGTAAACATCCCTTTCTTCCTCACTTTAGTAATCATAGTCCCAATTCTTATCCTCAATTTTTTAGACTCTTTGATTCGTTGATGTGCTTATGTCAGTCTCATACTCATGATATCATAGGTTGTTGATTTAGGGCTCTAAGGTCTTAAACTAGTACATATTTGTTTATTCTTTTTCTCATTAAAGATCTTGATTATGTGTGAGTTTAAGATGTCTAATATTCTCAGATTAACTTACTATATCGTTAGCATAAGTGTACTTGAAAGTGTTGCCCAAGCGGCCATGAGTTAAAATGATATTGCACTCATTGAATGTTAATCGAGTTCTTTGATTATTGATTTCCAATGATGCCAAAAGGGGGAAATTATATAATGTGGATATACATAATATGCATAGTTTGTCATCATCAAAAAGGGGGAAATTGTTGGGGAATGAGAAAACATGAAGTTTGTAGTTTTGATGGATGACAAAGAGTTGTAGTTTTGATGACTAACAAAGAGTCTTGATGTGTAACAAAAATTGTTTATCATCATCAAAAAGGGAAAAATGTTGGGAAGTAGGATAACATATAAAGTAGTTTTGATGATTGATAAAATGAAGGCATGGTTCACTACTTGTTGTCGTATGTGTACTCTATCTGCAGATGACTTGTACAATTATGAGAGATTGCGGCAAAGAAGAAAACGTATTGCGGCAATGAAGAAAAACTGCATAAATAAAGAAGGAAAAGAAGGAAATAAATATGGAAAGAAATAAAGAAGAAAAGAAATAAAAAGGTAGCAATTCAAGTCAACAAAAGTAAAGAAATAAAGAAGTTAAAATTCAAATCAAATAAGGAAATAAGTAAATATTGACAAATTCAAGAAGGAAAAGGATTTGTAATTTCATTCCTTGTAGAAGTTGAAGGCAAATAAAAATCTATAAAAGGATCAAAAAGTTGAAGGAAAAAAGTGTCTTTGCAACAAAAAAAATTGAGAGAATTTTTCCAGCAAAGCCAGAACGATAGTTATTGCATATTCGCGAAATATATCATCTTGAGAGCAATATTTATTGAAGAAAAAAATGCAGGTCTCGTCACAGCATTGTAAGGACCAGGTTCACAAAATTTGTTCCACTCTGAACTATTGAATGTTGAAGTCTGATCAATTAAAGTTTATTAGTTTTTGTTGATTTGTTCTAGATTTATTAGTGAGTTGTCATAATTCCTAGATTGTGTAAGAAGAAGTGGGTTTAACTTCTTGGGGATAGAGTCTTGAGAGAATTGTAACAAAAAGTGGGTTTGACTTCTTGGGACATGACCCCCAATCATCCTACCAACTGAAAACTAGAAAGCAAGTAATAAAAAGAGTCCCTTGGAATGCAAGGAGGCTCAAAAATTGACTCTGAGTTGCTCACTAGATCAACGGTGCTCTGGATGCCGATCCTAGTTAGCTAAATCTGCATCATAAGACGATGCAGGACAAATGGCATCAATATATTGAATCTACGAGTATGCGAGTTGGAATGATAAACACAACATAGGCTTGAAAAGATTCTGAAAGAAACACTTACCTTACCTCTTTTCAACTCATGAATAAATTAACACATAACAAATCAATGAAACACATGCAATATAACTTTGTAAAATAGTAAAAACAACTTAGTTCGCTAAAGAAAATGCAATAACAAACTCAACTTTACTCATATAATAAAGTTAGATAGTTTCTGTGGGAGATTCTTTAACCGACAACCACCACTATGAGCCTAAGTGGTGATACATCTTCTTGCCCACGCTGTCAGAACTGTCCTGTACTTTGTCGTCATATAGAACGCTTAACTTAGTGGATCTGGTAGATTATGCTAAACGCATCTTAAGGAGTCATCTAAAAAGTATAATCATTTACTATCCATGATGGCTACATAGTTTATGGAGGCTTGAGTTAATATGAGCTCGCATCCCCATATCGGTGCTCAATACTACTCCTAAAATATACTTAGCTCATATGTTTTTAAAACAATTTCTATCTTTGGTTGAGATAATTGCTCAAAACTTAGCATAAAAGATCTCTTGGAATCAATGTTCCCTTTCTTTCTCAAATGTGAAAATATTTTAAAACTCTTTGGGAATATATAGTCCACATATACTTCTTTGAAGAAATAACTTCAATCTTTACTCTCTACTCTTTATTCAACTTGAACTTTAAGTCATAAAAATAAGCTAAATTGTTTGTAAAAGACTTTTGAGAACTGTATAAACTTTATTTTGACTTGCTTTTTTAACTTCTAAACTTGACTTTTAACTTTTCTTGACTTTGATCATAACTTTTCTTGAATTGGATTATGGATTCAATGTTAATGATCTCATGTTTATGAATGATTTCATGATGTTTAGATGTACGTTAGAGTGTTAGAATCAACTAAAAAACATAGATACATTGCTAAGAGGCGCAGGGTGCCAACCCTCAAATTCCAGAGGTTGCGCCAAGGCCAAATGTTAGAGGAACTTTTGTGGCGCTCCGGCAGGCGGCGCCCCAAGCCCTTGCCAAGAAAATCCCCAATTTTTCTTCTTCGCTTTTCATCTCTAATCCCTCTAAACTACAATGGTTCTTCCCCCAAACACTTAGAATCACTTCAACCCGATATTCCACCCGGAAACATGAATCAAACCTCAAGAACCTTCAACAACACAATCCACAAGAATTCAAACAAATATCATCAAGAATTCAAAGGATTTACTTTCGAATCAAACATATTTTGCTGAACTGAATCATGATTGACGCGTGGGTGAACTAACCCAATGCTATGTGATCTCACATACCTTGTAGGAATCACCCCCGACGAAATCCACAAGCTAAACCCGATGATCTTGATGAATCTTGAAAATTTTTCTCCTTTCTCCTCTTTTCTCCTCTTCTTTTCTCGTCTCTCAAAATCCTAACTTATTTTTCTAAAAGCATAAACTGACTAAGATCAATTTAGAACCCAATTAATTACTCAAAAATGAAATGAAATATTTGGGTAAGGAAAATACCATAATGCCCCTCAAAAATCCGGATTTGACTTTCCTTATTCGTACAGCCCAACTACCAAAGGGCATAACTCACTCACACGAACTCAGAATCGCGCAAACTCGGCGGCACTGGAAAGTGTATTCCAAGAGATATTCAACCATATGTGGAAGTACACCTAACTCATCCTGAGATACAATTTATGGCTGTTTGAAGTTGATCAAAAACTCAACTTTCCTAACTTGATCAAATTTATAGATTTCAATTATTTCCAAAAATCACTATTTCCAATTCTTAGTTTCTTCCTAGTTATTTCAAATTGTGAGATGTTACATGGTCCTGCCAAAACCTTGATGAAGAGGTCTGCCAATTGATAAGAAAATTGAACAAAAGACTATGAATTCAGTCCATCAAGAAGCTTTTCACGAACGAAGTGACAATCCAGTTAAATATGTTTTATTCGTTCAAGAAATATAGGATTTCGAGCAATATGTATGGCAGTCTAGTTGTCACGATGAAGCTTGATAGGTAGTGGAAGAGAAAGAGAGAGATCAGGAAAAAAAATATGACAAGCCGTGAAATCTCTGCAACTAATCATCGCATGGATCGATATTCTACTTCAGCTGAAGAGAGGAATACCACAATTTTCCTCTTGAATTTTCAAGAAATGAATGGGAGAACCACCGACATGATATAAAATACACTAACAGAGCGTCACGTATCGAAACATGCAACCCAATTTGCATCACAGAAAGCCAGGAGCAGAAAGAAGGATCACGATTCATAAAAATATCAAGATTTTGGTGTTTTTTTCCAGATATCTCAAGGTGTGATAAGCAGCTTGTAGATGACCAGATCGAGGGAACTGCATAAATTGACTCAAAGTTTGAACAACATATGATAAATTCAGACATGTATGGGTCAAAAACAACATATGATAAATTCAGACATGTATGTGTCAAAAATTTAGTCTCCCCAAAAAATGTCGATAAAAGGTTGGATCTTGAAGAAGAGGGTCACGATCGGAGTTCAACTTTACCGATTGATCTAAAGGAGTGGAAGCAGTGCGAGTACCAATAAAAGGATACTCAGATAGCAACTCAAAAGTGAATTTTCTCTAGGTGATTACAAGTCTATCTGACTTTGGTAAGATCTCCATACCCAAAACATAACTTGCCCTGCCCAAATCTTTGATTTTTAATTCTTTATCTAAGAAAAGCTTCAACTCTCTAATTTCCTCAGTGTCATTGACTGTCATCATCAGAATATCATCAATGTTCACCACAATGATAGTAATTAATCCACCAGAAGATCTAGAGAACTAAGAATAATAATTCATGGAATGCGAGTAACCCTTGTAACCAAAGATGACGACAACCGCAAATACCACTGTCGAGAAACAATGACCATGTCATTGCATCTTTTCCACTTTCCAAGCACAGGTGAGTCTTCCTTTGGAATTTCAATGTTTTTATTTATGAAATCTAACTTGATCTTAGAAGAAAGTGACAGTAACACTCCTCTTTTATATTTTTCATAATTAGTGTCATCAAAATCACGTTGATAAGGTTCATCCCAGGTGAACAAGGTAGTAAAGGTGATTTGAATTCACTGCAACTTTGTTTGGCAATGCTTAATTCAGAAAAGGAAGAACAACAATTGTTACTTATTAACTTATAATTAAGTATTAATCAATAATTATTTTTCAACTAATTTAGTTTAACTCTTTGAATTTTCTTTTATATGATTAAATATATATAAAAATATTTTCTTCACTGTTGAAATATCCTTTAAACTTTTGAACAACAAAAATTGCCATTAATTAAAGCTTCAGCCTTCCGTCCGTCATCCAATCCTGCTCTCCATCCAACCACAAGACGAACAATTCTATCTGAATCTAAAATTGATTTAATCGATGAATCTATTGATTATTAAAGAATAATTCAAAATTTGAAGATTTTGATGCACCAATACTATCTTAATTTAGGTAGTTAACGAAACTTTTATCATAATTAACGAATAATGTAGTATTTGGTTGGTAACTAATGGCTCGAATATGAATTATGATTTATAGCTAAACTTAAAACAAAAATAATGAAATAAGACTGAACCGTATTCTCACGAATGGTTCCTCTAACTTGTACCAACTAAACAAGGGCACCCCTATGCTCATATGGACACGGTTGATTATATCCTACTTTATGTCAGTTTCTCTCGATAGATATACATATATACACATGATTTTTATAGAAGTTAACGGATGCACGTGCACCCCCATCAAATCATATGGGTCCGCCTCTGCTTGGCACCCAATGACTCTAAATCCTAGATCCGCCTCTATGCGGAATAGCACAAAATATATTCCAATCTAGTAGTAAAGCAACAATATGTAGTGTGCTTACACCTATAGCTTGTGAAATAAAGGGACTTGTAATTTCTATATATTTATACAGATCAAAAGTGGAGAAATAAAGGGATCCAATAGAATCCCAAAATTAAAGCTAACTTGACTCATGCATCCATCCCAATAGAGTTCACCACATACTAACCATTCTAAGTATGGATAAAATCAAAGTCAGAATTTAAAGTTTATCAATTTAATTATATTTTTGTAAGTCACTAAATTCTAAATAAATAATTGTTTTTATATTAAATAAATTTCTTATTACAAATTCAAGGTTTAAATTAAAGTTATTGGGTTCGATCGAATACGTAACAAACATATTGGCTCTAATTTAAGGACGACTTTAGTTTAAGGTAATATTAGGCGTGCGTTCAATAATATTCTAATGGAATGCATTTATTAAGGACAATAATGAACTATCATCACATTTGGAAGGTAAGATTATTATATTTATTTAATTTGCTTATTGAATTTATGAAAAATTTATTATATAGTATTTGATTATAAACTCAAAATAAACATCAAAATTTTATTGGATTACGGATTTCACATATCTATAATTTTAGAAAAAAGATCCGATCAATTAGTAATAAATTCTTGACTAAATAGATTGATATCAGTCTAAACTATCATTATTTTTGCAAAATTCATATTTAAATTATTGAATGTTCATATAACCCACATGTACCATATAAAAAATTAAATAATGATATGAGTTCATGCAAGATTTACGGTTATTAAAGATTCAGATAATTGCTATATTACGATTTCATTTTGGTAAAAATAATAGTAATAATAATGGTGAAGAATCTTAGTGGGTAAGAAAGAAATATTGAGGATTAAGGAAAAGATTTTAGGCGGATATATTTAAGATAAAGAGTAGACAAGTTTTTTTAAAAAAATTATAGAATCAAAATTTTATATTTTTAAGAAAAATATTTTTTATAAAGTTCACTATTGTTGGGTCTCAAATTTTTGGAGGCCTAAAACAAAAGCTTTATTGATTTTTTTTTCTTGAGTCATTTTTGTCCTTTAAATTATGACATCGTTTAGAAAAAATCATGCTTACAACATTTGTTGAAATAGCTACTAAATTTTTTTGATCTTGATAACCTAAAACGTTGGCATTCCTTAAAATGTTGTTTCTTCATAAACTATTTTGAGTAATTTTAATAATTATTTTGAGATTAATACCCCGGAAATTTGTAGGAGAAATAAATGTATTCTTGAAAAGGCAATGGAAAAAGAACGACTATTTAGAAAAAAATTCAAATTAAACGTCAAGATACCAATTTATAATTATACGTTTAATCTTTGAAAAAAAAAAGAAGCACATTTGGACATTGGACTGCTTCAGAATCTACACATGATTTTCTCTGCATATAGAATAATGTTAAATTGTATTCTCAAAAATAGCATTAACACTTAATAAAATTATAAAAGTAAGAGTACACAATTATTTTGTTATATTTCATGAATTCAAACAATGATAATTATTATTTTGACTATCCTAAAGTAAATATTATCTAGGTAGGAATTTAAATAAATATTAAATTATTAGAGGTAAAAATAAAATAAAAAAAAATTGATCTATTTTAACATATTATAATATTGAATTTTTATTGTCATTTTTTTTTCATTTATTGGCGTTAAGAAATGATTTGTACGTTGGAGCATTCTTGTCTATTTAAATTAATAATAATAAAAAATGCATTTAAAATATCATGTTTTATAGAGTTTCTTATCAAAGCTATAGGTGTTCACTTTTTTATGTGTACTGCCACCAGCTATTTATTAAAGGGAAAATTGTATATAATGACAAACTATTAATTCAAATTAAATGCTATAAATATAGTTTGATTTAATTGTACCCCATAGCAAACTAATGTTATTTTTGCCTCTCCCACTGGTGGAATCTCGGCAATCTCGCTCGCCTCTCTCGCTTTTATACAAACACAAATGTATAAAATGTGTTTGTGTTTGTATAAGCGAGAGAAAATTATATATATACATATATTTTCGTTCCCCTCTCCCAGATCTCGCTCGCCTCTCTCACTTTATACAAACACAAATGTATACATTGCGTTTGTGTTTGTATAAAATGAGAGAAAATTATATATACAAATACAAAATGCATATGTTTTTTTTTTCCTATACACTTATGATTATACAAATATAAGCTTTCCCTACCTAGTTTTCTTTTGTCTTTCTCTCTTTCTCGCTTTATACAAACACAGATTATACAATTGATCTTTTTTATATGTATAGCGAAACAAATTCTACAACTGCTTTCTTTTGTATATGTATAACGAATTGTACAATTGCTTTTTTTATGTATGTGTAGCGAATTATACGACTGCTTTCTTAGTATATGCATAACGAAATATGCATATTTATGTTTACTATGGAGCGCAATTATGCAAACTATAAGTATAACATACAAATATGATTTTTATGTTTGCTATATGTGAAAGTTACTCATTATTAAAACACTTCTAAATTATTCGTTATTTCTGGTTCTTGTCGGAAATAATACAGAATTGACCCAAATGTAAAAAGAATTGACTTTTTAGTCGAGTGGGGTCAGGGAAGGTTAAGAAATGGGTAAGATGATCTTTTAGGGTTCTGTGGTATTTTTAGAAATTAAATAATGACGATTTAAGATTATTTTTTAAAATTAAAAAATATACACTTGATAACCGAAAGAGTGAATATACATCAAAACATCCATTCACGCAATGATCATGTTCTGAATTAGTTGTTACAGAATATAGAGTTATAATACTACATCAACATCTCTTTCTCCCTTTTGAATTTAAACTTCTAAGCAAAAGATTGAAATTCACTTAAATCTATGTAGACAATTTTTTATTTAGGTGATGCACACGAAAAAATTAAGATCTCGGCGAAAAATTCTAATCTTGTGTCAAAAAGTTCCTGATCAAGAAATTATCGATATATTAGCATTCTCTCCAACACTTTAGAGTTCGCTAAGAAAATCTTGATAAATTGCATCTCAGACATTCTTCCTATAAAATTGGCTAGCTTAACTTTCTCGAGGTGATCAACTAACATGTCCGATAAACTTTCGAGTTCAATTGATTCTTCAGTATCACTATATATCATCTTCATTGAAAAACCTGATAAAGATAACACCAAGTTAAATCTCAGATTATTGAGGAACCAAAAAAGTACGAAAAATGACCCCTATAAGAAGAAAAAGAGTTAAGGTTCTAAAATCTGCATATCGAAATATTTTAAATATAGGAAGCCTCTCATCAAACAAAAAACATATGTCTGATATTTTGTTGGTGGAATAATATAAGTTCTCATATGTTCTTTGCTTGATTCGAAGCTTCCTATATTTGAAATATCTCGAAATACAGATTTGTAGTGTTTTA
>JAJJBR010000103.1:0-18653 GCA_022817965.1 Solanum lycopersicoides | reverse complement strand
GAATACAAACCTCCAAGTAACAATATAAACCTCCTAGCGATGAATACAAGCCTCCAGGTGACAAATATAACCCTCCACATGACAAATATAAACCCCCTAGTGACGAATACAAACCTCCACGTGACAAATATAAACCTCCTAGTAATGAATACAAACCTCCAGGTGACAAATATAACCCTCCACATTACAAGTATAAACCCCCTCACTACTAGAAAACTTTGAATTACATGGGATATTTTCGTTGGATTAGTATGTAAATTCGCAGGAAAGTTATTTTCCTGCAAATTTTTATATTAATTTCTAGAAAAATCCCCATGTATTTCATAGTTTTCTTGTAGTGCGTAGTGATGATACAACCCTTCATATGAAGGCCATGAATAAGTGATCGATTAGCCAATTGCCTCACAATAAATCATCGAGTAATATTATAAACCGTTGTACGTAGTGGCAAGATCGATATAGTATTAGTCTTGCTACTCGATCTAAACCTTGCTAAAAAAATCATATGAATAAAACATCATTGAGTTCATATGTCCGGTTGATCATGTAATATTTTGTTGTATAATATAACACATATATTGTGCCGATGTATTATTATAATGTACGTTTCTTATATCTCTTGGGGCTTAAAGTTAGTTATGCTGAAATCATATGAATTTTACCTTTAACCTGCACAAGGTTCTATCAAGTTAGATTCTTTTATATACTTTAGACAAAGCTAATGAATTATGGAACAAATATCCTTGCTAGCAAGTTATTCAATGTTAACAGGCTAACATTATAATCCTTTATATTAGACACAATACACAACTCTTTCAATCTAATTGTATACTCTTTCCTAAATACCAAACCTAGCTTAAGTGTCTCACTCACATAAACTAGATGGTTTAGATGCAAACAAGCATCACGTATAACATTATTTTTTAGAAAAATAATCAAATTAATTGTTAAAGTTTCACTTGTCTAAATTCCAATAGCCCAAACCACACTTGGTGTCAAAGCCCATCCAATTGAGCCCAACAACATCATTATATTCAAATTCATTATCGATAGGATCAATGTCAAAATAATTTCGCAAAACTATTCCCATAACTTGTATAAATGGAAATATGTCGAACAGCTCGGGCCAAATTTGAAGAAAGTTAAAAAGCATTGTTTGATGAGCCTGCGTAGTGTTAGGTAGTTGGTCAGGTAAAGGCTGATCAAGCCAATGATCAAGGCCGACTCAACATCATTGGGGGCCTAAAGCGAAACTTAAGAAAGGGGCCCTAATATGTTATTTTCAGCATATATACTTTAATTTAAACTCTACTTTTCTAGCTATGTTAGATGCGAAACCATCAAGTATTGTTTTATAATCCATTTGTTTTAATAATTCCTTTACAAATGATAATATAGCTAATTCATTCGATCTCTCTTACGACATTGCTGATCTTAAAGAAGATTTAATCAATTTTAATTTTAAAAAAACTTCATTCGGTTGAGACAATAGTTACCGGAACTGTTAACATTATTGTATAAGTAATATGTGTATTTGGAAAGAATCAAGTCTTTTTATTTGATTTAGTATTTCCATTAAATCATTGTCTTCTACTTGTATTTCTTAACACTTTTAGTTCAAAAATAAATCTAAACCATCAATATCAGAATAAATATTACGTGTTAAAGAAGTTCAAGGTTAAGACAATATCTTTTAAATTCTCATCATCTAGTGATCTCAATATTTTACCACTAAATAAGGAATTAAAAATACTTTCATATGCTTCAATTGGTTTATTTTCATCAAATTATTTCTTACGAAATTCAATTTATGTTCATCTCATATGCAATTTCCTTATCAAAAATCATAACACTTATCATATAATATTTTTTAAAAAGTAACATATATAAGTAATTAGTTCTTAATAATAGGACCCCAAGCGATAACTTAGTGGCCTAGGGGTTAAGACGGCTCTGTCAATGATGCATAGCTGGTCTTTTCGGATGATCAACCACATTGAAACTGAGACACGGCCAGAACTCCAGTTGAACATGTAGATACACTCATTTTATGTGACATCTTACATGATAATTCATGTCCTTTGACATTTATATATTATACAATGTATATATCTACTTGTTCAACTTTATATATATAAATATAGTAAGTATCTACTCATAAACAATCAAAATTAAAAACATAAATATAAGTGAGGATAAATTAAAGAGGAAATTTATGTATTATATTTGTTTATTTCCCTTTTTATTTGGTTGTAAAAATTGAAGATAGTGGTGAGTTTCTAGAAAAAGGGTTTTTTCCACTGTGGGAGATTTATTTCAAAGCAGCATTTGATGTGTTCTCTTTGGATGTTTGGAAATAATTGAAGTCTAAAGGCAACATACAACCCCCCCCCCCACACCACACACACAACACCGAAACATCATGCTTTCATTGTCAAATAAGATGGCTGTCTCGTCTATCTATAAAAATTTAAAATTTCTTACCATATATTGATGGACTTCAAAGGTAATATGATCGATTAAAGAATAATCAAAGTTTAAATCAAATTATAATATTGGTAGCCGACATTTATAGGAGGATATTTATAGATTTTATGATACAAATACTTGATTTACTTTTGAATTCACATAAGCTCGTACCATATAAGAGTAATTTCCCTATATAGTCATTCATGTTTGAAAAATTACCTAGAATATCACTTATGTTTGTTTTTAGGACTATAATATCACCCAACTTTATCTATTTTCCTCAAACTATACTTGACACAAAAAATACATTATCTCTCTCCTATTAGGATGCCATGTCACATTATTTGATTTTTTATTATTAAAAAAATATGATTTAAACCTATTTAAACGTTAGGTTGCAGTATGCTTTTTTAAAAAAATATTGTTTTCTATTTATGTTTTTTGAAAATGTTTTGTTTTGTAGATATATAAAGATAAATTTTAAAAATGAATGAAAAAGAGTATCCCATTTCTACAACTAACTAGTAATGGACTGTTTTAACTATTTTTTAAAAAATAAGTTTTTTTAATTTTTTAATAATAATAATTATTTTTTAACATAAGTTTTTTAATTAATTTTTAAATGATTATTATAATTTTTTATGGTGCACTTTTTCTTCTCCTTTTTAGATAGATATTTCTACATTTCATTTTCTTGGAGCATTCCCTAAAATTACTGAAAGTGTGAAAAATATAAATAGACATTACAGTTTTTTTTATATAATAATTCAATTTTCAGTTTTCATTTTTTAATCTTAAAAATTAAAATTTGAAACATTTAAAGATCTTTTATTTTCCCCCCCGAAATAGTCATTACTATTTTTATAAAAAAAATAGTTGAATTTCATTTTTTTCCTTCAAAATTGAAATTAGAGGCATTTAAAAATCATCCATTTTTTGTCGTTACAGTTGTTTTTTGACAAAAGAACTTTTATTTTCTATTTAAAATAGCTATATTAAAATTCCTATTTTTTAAATTGTATTTTTAGAGCATATTTAAAAGATTTTTTGAAAAGTTAAATTCTTGAAAATTTATGGTGCTGACATGTGACACTTAATACTTCTCCTATTATATATAGATAGATTTTTTAAAAACAAATAGACAAACACACATATTATATCCGGTAAAAAAAGTTACATTAAAAACTGTAATATGAGCTCCTCCGGTTCTTCAAGAAAATATGTGAATTCCTCCGGTTCTTTAAAAGAATTAGAAAAATATTAATAATAAATTAAAAAATGTGAGATGACACCCTAGTATGAGAGAAATAATGTATTTTTTTGTGTCAAGTATATTTTGAGAAAAATAGGCAAAGTTGGGTGATATTGTTCATCGTCTTAAAACAAACATAAGTGATATTCCTAGGTAATTTCCCAAACATGGGTGGCTATCTAGGGAAATTACTCACCATATAATTTAGAATATTCGTATTTGATTCTATGAGTTCAGATGAGCTAATTAAAATATAAATTTCTAATATGAAAAGTGTAAATAAGCCTAGTAATAGAAATAAAGATGGAACTCATCAAATTCAAATTCAAATTTGGCATTTATTTTTACTACATAATAAACGTCACTTGTTACAAATTTATTAATATGTATATCTTCCATACATAAAAGTATTTGGAAAATATAAATTTGCAACCTAAGAAGAAGAGTCTCACAAGTCATGATCAACATTTGCCGCTGAAGAACTTTAAAGTTTTCTTTTCGTCATGAAGTGCCTTTTTGAAAAATAACTCATTATAAGGTCTGTACCAACATCCAGATGAAGCAAGTAACATTCGTAAAAATTTGAATTGCGCTGAGATAATTGAGATAATTCTATTTTTAATGAGATATTTTAGATATAATATATAAATATATCATTTAACTTAACCTTATTTCATATTTATGTCTTTAAATTTTGAATCTGCACAAATAAACACTTAAATTTGTATAAATATAAATAGATACACACGTCCTACATGACAATTTGTGTCCTACGTGTATTATGTCACATAGGACTCATGTGTTCACTTGTTCAACTTTATACAAGTTTGAGTACTTACTAGTGCACATCTAAAATTAGAGGACATAAATGTAAAATGAAACTAAGTTAAATGACACATTATGCATAATCCATATATTGGACCCTAAACTTGACTTTAAATTTTAACTTTGACCTCCTACTTTTCATAGTGCACAAATAGGCACTTTAACTATCCTACCTTTCAATAAATAAACATGTGAGTCCTACCTGGCAAAACGCGTGAAATGCATGTATTCTGCGCGCGTGAGAAGTAATTTTCGAGGCCCACAAGGGTAAAAGAATATGGAAATGACATTTTACCCAGCCGTTCTCCTTCTTCTTCCACACAGGAGCACAACCCATGAAGCTTTGAGCTCGCTAAACCCACCAAATGCCCGACCCCAAACCCATCAGATCCGCCGTCTCCGGCGAGAATTATCACGAAACAACACTGCTGCAACCAGCAGCTCGAACCAGACACAAAACAGCAATCAAATGACCCCCAAAATCTCCTGAAAACAGACCCAACAACCACAAAAAACCTAAACCAAGAAGCCAGCCATCAACAAGCCTCTAAGCTCCGTCAAACAATGAACTCCAAGCTCTAAAAACCGTTAGGAGAAATTATTTTTGATTCTTGTATAAAAATTAAAATTAATTTTGATTCTTCTATATAAATTAAAATTAATTTTGATTTTTTTAGTTTTAAAATCGACGTGTAAAATATTTAACTAGTTGACTGTTATTTAGTGGCTCACTGATACACGTTGGAGCGTTTGCCTTTCACGCTCTTTGGTTGTAAAAATCGCGTGTTTATTTATTGAAAGGTAGGATAGTTAAAGTGCCTATTTGTGCACTATAAAAGTTGGAGGTCAAAGTTAAAATTTGAAGTTAAGTTTAAGATCTAATATATGTATTATGTCTTTATATATTATGCCGAGATATTAAATTTAAGCTTTCAAAAATGAATAAGAATTTAATGAGAGTATCCTTGTAATATGAAAAATGGACATCAATGGAAAAACACAAAATAAAAGCAATGTTTGTAGAGATAGATTTAAGACTGATTTCTAGATTTAATTGAATTTAGTACTTTTAAAAAGAGAGATATGACAAGTTTGTGCTCATCCTGAGCTATTCGCCCTACATGGACAAAAAATAATCTTACAAAATCCTCCTAATATAGATGTATGATGTTCTTATAAAAAAAGATGAAAAGTATCTTTATTTTACGAATAAATAATCACAACTATCTTTCTTCTATTTTTGGATTAAAAATATCCCTAACATTTTTTTTGACTTAAAAATATCTTCAACTAACTGTCTAATTATAAATGTCAAATGATGATGAATTTTTTTACAATAAGTATAGGATGACAAATATCTCTATGTAATTAGTTAATAAAGATATAGTTTAATTTATACTGTCAGTAAGGCCTCATTTGTTTCATAAGATTAAGAGTTCTGAATCTGAATACACATCTGATTATTATAATTTACATTAAGATCCATGTGCTTTGATCTGAATACACATCTGAATATTAAGATGTGATCTCTAAATCTGAACACTAAATAATTAACGTTATTTGTTTTCAATATTTGAATGTGCATGTGAAATTGAACATTATATTTATAAAAACTTCATTTCAACAAAATATATTACTTTTGATTTAAAAAAAAGTTTTAATGTTCATGATTTGGAGTACTATTTTTTCATTCAAAAACTTTGATAAACAACAATACACCAAAAAATTATTGCAACAAGTGTTCTTGACACACGTCAATGCAAAAAATTACTAATATAGAAAAAATACTTGAAAGGATTTACGAAATTTACCAGTTCAAGAGGGGGAAAATGTTGTTTGATTGAGAAAAGAGATAAAGAATTTTTTTAGTTATGAAATAAAAAGCACGCCTAAAGCAGAGAAGCGGTGATTTATTATTTGATAACTTATTAAATGAGTCTGAATATTGTTAAGAGTCATCTACAGATCTGATTCGTTCAGACCTCTTCAGACCCACTAAGAGACTTTTTTAAAAATAAAACAAATGAACTTAATGGGCTGAATCTGAATGATTCAGATTCAGACCTAAAAATCAAACGTACTTAATAGACTGAATTTGAATGATTAAGATTCAGACCTCCATTAAGTGCAAACAAATGAGGCCTAAATACAATTTTAATTTTTTTGCCATAATGAATGGGACCACTACCTATTTGTATACGGGATAGAAATAGTCATCCAAAGATTTTGTATATAATTTTATTCAAAATCAAATTTATCTCTCCTATTCTCATTCCATATCTTTCTCCTAAAATTACTCTTCCCTTCTAATTGGAATTTCAATTGGGAAAATTTGGACCTTCTCTCTCCGATCGTTCTTCCACTTTTCGCAAGTAACCGCAAGATTCTGGCTTTCAATATTATTTTTCTTGATTCTTTCTTCAACAATTGTATATGTAGTATGCTTGTTAGTTTTTTCATATATTTTTTTTTAAAAAAATCTTTATTACTTATCAGATTACAAGTCTTTCAAAATCATAATGGATGATTCCTCTCCATCTATGAGAATTACGAGAGGTATGTCATTGCATGTCAATGTTCTTAAATAATTCACCTCCATTTTAATTGGGTTAACTCAGAATTTTGGGGTCAATGTAGGGTATATGGCAAGACATAAACAAGTTCAAGTTAAACAATCTATCGAAGAATTGAGATCCATGACAAAAAAAAATGACCCAATGGAAATTCATAAAGTCATCAACAACGCGAAATCTAGCGGCATTAAGATTGTTGAAGGTGAAAGTAAGAGAAAAGCCATAAACATTGATTCAAAGGAGATTGAATCTACCTCATCAGAACTGGACAAATCTGAAGAATATCAGGAACATCATGCAGTGTAATTTTTATACAAATTACAAAGTTATGTATAAAGTGGGTTGTTTATTAAGGTAATATATACAAAATAATATGAGACAATTCTTATTTGTATATTTTATTAGTTGTATACCAATTACTAAAGTTAGGTATATAGTGGGTTGTATAATAAGGTAACATATACAAAGTCTTATGAGGCAGTAGCTATTTGTATATAATTAATTAGTTTTGTATAAAAGAAATTTGTTAAAATCACTCTATAATACATATACAAAATTTTAATACATTATACAAATTCGTCGATATATACAAAAAATTATGAACATAATCAAATATTGTACATATAAACATTACACACTCAAATATACAAACAGATTTCAAGCTTACTACATATACAATTGACAAATGAATATTGTACAATCAGTTTAATTATTAATATTTTTAAAAAAAAACATGAAATCACAGATGCACAAATATAACTATAATACATATACCAAAATTATTGTACATTATACAAATTCCTAGATATATATAAAAAAATAAAATAAAATAGGAACATAATAAAATATTGTATACAAACAGACGGATAAAGATCCGGTCAAGTATAATTAGGTCAAGTAATGTTCAATAGTCTTATAGATTCATGCCACGTGTACTGTATAATAAGTTATGGTTGAGATCTATTTAAATTATATATTCATTATAATAATAAAACAACAAAATCTTTAATTATTTTTATTTTTTAAAACCATCAAATAAAACAATTAAGTGTATCTATCCTACCTAATATTTTCAAGAAAAAAAATAAGACTATGGGGAATATGCAGACTTTCCGACTTTTTTACCTGCCAAACCTCGTATTTGTCTTGAATTTTTTAAATTAATACTAATTTTAAAGAACCCGACACTTTTGAAGAATCTGATTAAATATATTTTTATAATTATTTCAAAACCTCCAAATAAGTTTTTTCTTTTTTAAATGTATTATCATGTTCTTAATTAGTTGAATTTTTATTTATAACTCAATGATGTTTTTAAATTTAACCTATTTTTGGAGATTGCTTCAGAATTTGGAAAAAAACAGGTGTGAAATTACTCCCAAAGAAATTTGGCGGGTAAAAAGTCAGAAAGTTCGTTTATTCCCGTCAATCTTAATTTTTTTTCTTGAAAATATTAGTTTGGGTACACTTAATTGTTTTATTTGATAATTTTAAAAAATAAAAAAGTTGACAGCTTTGTTATTTTTATTATTATAATGAGTATATAATTTAAATGAATCTCAACCATAAATTATCATATAGTACACATGTCATGAATCTATAATGCTATTGAACATTACTTGACCTAATATTACTTGAATCTTTATCCCAAACAGACTACTCAATTTTTTAAAAAAAAATATATATTATGATGGTCACATATACAGTTAATAACACATAATCAATTACACGCAAATATTGTATAAAAATTATATACAATTTCTCAAATATATCCAATATAATCAATTTATATATATACAAATAGGATCATTAACGCCTGATTGTTTCATAGATTTATCTAAAAAAATTTTTGAGAAAATATTTGATTTGAACGTTAATCTGATGCTTCAGTCGTGAGCTTTAAAATTGATATTGTCTTTCTATAGCTTTAGAATTCTTCTTTTGTGAAAAAATTTGATTTTGAATGTTTTCCTTAAATCATGGGATTATGTGAATTTATTGTTATCATCTTTTGTGCTAATGTTATCATTTATTGAAAAATTATTTTTTTTACAAATTTAATTAAATTTTTTTTTATACAAATTTAATATTACCTAACACACTAAACTATACCCATAGAATTTTATTATGTAAACTATACCCATAGAATATAATTTCATAAAATTCGTTTATCATATATGAAATTTTCCCTAAGATATAGCCACATGATATAATATAATTTCTCACGCGGCATATTATGATTTACCTCATACCCTAATAAGCATCAAACTTAGGCTATTAAGTTTAGGGCATTCTTGAGTCAAAAAAAGATATTAAAATTATTTTGAGATCCAAAGATTTTTTCTTAAAAAAAGAAGAATATTAATGAAATCATTTTTGATAGGGAAAAAGCTCAAATATGCCATCGAACTTTCAGAAAAGGCTCATTTATGCCATCCGTTAAAAGTTTGGCTCATCCATGCCACTATCGTTTAAAAAAAGGCTCATTCATGCCATTTTTTTTAACGGTGATTTTACAAAACCACTTTTTACACGTGTCAAGTTAAAATTCGTCCACGCCATTTCTTTTAATAATAAAAAATCAAAATTCTGAAAAGTTATTAAATAAAAAACCCACCCAAAAAAGATCCACCCAAGTAAAGACCCACCCAAATTACAAAAAAAATCCCATATAACCCATTAGTAACCCAATTAAAAACCCAATCTAAGAATAGAAGTGAAAACACCAACTCCTCCTTCTCCGACGAATTTACTGTTCTTTCTCCAATCTCGTTTATGAAGATTAAAGAGTTTAGTTGACATATTACTACTAAATAGTTATTTAATGTGGTTGGTAGAGGATTTCAAGAAAGTGTAAATATTGGGTTCTAAGTCATGTGGGTTCCAATCTCTTTTTTAATGGATTTTGATATTATTTAACTAATTTGTGATATTTGAGCAGAATTAATTATGTAATTTTTGGGAATGGGAGGATGAAAAATCCCCCAAGAGCTATGGATATCATCAGCAATCAAAAACAAAAATTAGATGTTTGTGATATTGAGAGAAATTATTTGAGTTAACATTATTTTGTTTGATAGGCAAAAGGGGCTGAACAGATTTCAAAGAAAGGCAAAGGCAAAGGCAAAGAAAAAATTGGTGAGACATCAACTGGAACACAACAATCTGGCCATGCCTCAAGGAACAACAATTATGAACCTGAATTCGCAACCATCTCAACAATCAGCCTTCCGAACTCAATTTGATACTCAACAGTCAACAACTTATGAATTTGGGTGGGTCTTTACTTGGGTGGGCTTTTTATTTAATAATTTTTCAGAATTTTAATTTTTTATTATAAAAAAAATGACGTGGACGAATTTTAACTTGACACGTGTAAAAAGTGGTTTTGTAAAACCACCGTTAAAAAAAATGGCATGAATGAACCTTTTTTAAAATGATAGTGGCATGGATGAGCCAAACTTTTAACGGATGGCATAAATAAGCCTTTTCTAAAAGTTTAATGGCATATTTGAGCCTTTTCCCTTTTTGGTATGATAAGAATATTTTTGACTTTTTTTCCCTTTGATTTTCTTATTCATGGTTAGGTTTGAATGATTAGATTCCCGAGGTAATAGTACAATAAAAATCCAACAACAAATGAGAAAATATAGACAGACATAAAGAGGACAAGAAAAGAAAAAAAAGTCCACATCCAAATCATTAAATAAATATTCCCTTTTACTTTTTTGGATTGAAAAAGAGAGGGATAATTAATATAGAGCAACTTTTACATTATAACACTCATAAAAATTATATTTATATGTTATAATTATATTTTATAACGCATTTTATATTTTTTCTGTTTGATATTGTTTGTCATTATTTTTATTTTTAAAGTTAAATTATAAAAACTTTGACTAACATTTTAAGATATATTTTTTCATCATATTAATATGCAAAAAAATGCAATTTACAGTACTTTTCATATAGTTTTAATTTTTTTTTTTGTTTAATATATGGAATTAATGTGATCTAATTTAACTTTAAAAATTAATCAAATTGACTTTCGAAAAGCCAATATGACAAACAATTCCGAACGGAGGAAGTATATTTTATATCAAAATACATAAAATGACTAATTGTATTCCAAAAATGACTAATTGTACATCGAATTAGATGGTAAAAAAATGAAATGTTTCATGCAAATTACTGTTAAAATAAATTATATCTATGATATTTAATTTGAATTAATAGTTTGTTATTTTATACGATTTTTTCTAATTTATTTGCACGGAGATACTAGTCCAGAACATTATTATTTTTTCTAGTATCAAAGATAAGAAAATATTTAGAATTTAAAATTGATGAATTTGTTTCTAAAGTTCTAATATACACATTAATTATTTAGTTTAATTAATTGAATTCATAATTAATATTTATATTTATTTAATAATTTTTATATAAAATAATTAAAATTACTAAGTTCGAATCATAGGTTATGATGGCCCTGCAAAAAAAAATAATAATACACTAGTTCACAATGTTGTAATAGTTGGGAAATTATGATGATTGATGTGTTGAATGAGGCCACGATCCAAAGCAACCTCTAGTCATTGTGTCTTTTACTTGATACTTGAAAATGGACATTATAAAGGTCATGTTGAAAATGGTCTTTCACCACCCACCCCCATCCCATCCCATATATTTATGGGGGTGTCAACCGACAATATTTGTTAGCGTTATATAATTATATGATATAATCAAATAAAAATACTTATATAAATATATATTATATATTAATAATTCTTAACGTCTTCGTAAATTTATTACTTCTTTATATTTTAACACTTGAATTTTAGGCCAAACCCTCACACTTTCACAATTCTCTTCACCACTTTCTTAACCTAACCTTTTTGTTTTAGTAGTATGTTTTTCCCTAAGAAATTTTATTCATAATCGTTATTGTACTAAACTTTTTAAAATAACATTCTTTGACTAAAACCTATTTATTCATATCATAATTTATATATTTTACATGACTCTTAGAAAAAGGAAGTCTAACTTTTTTTTTTTTTTTTTAAAGAATCATACTCTAATTAGAGATTTTAGGTTCGAGCCCTAAGAATATATTCCTTATGTTCATTTTTCGTTGTTATATTTCTTAAAGTCAATTTGACTTATCTTTAAAGTTAAATTAGATTTCATTAATTTGATATTTTAAACAAAAAAAAGTTAGATATTCAAACATTATATGAAAAGTATTATAAATTATAAACATTTGCATATCAATATGTTGCAAAAATATATCATAAAATATTAATTTAAATTTTTATAACTTGATTCTAAACAAGAAAATCATAACAATTAAAAATAAACGAAAAAAGTAAATTATTTCTAATACAAATTCCTAGCTTTTCCTTTTAGTGGGATTCAATGAACGCGAATTCAAATTAGTCAAAATCTTAAAATATTTTATCAAACATCAAATGGGAATGCAATCTTTTTTTAAAAAAGGTTTCCAAGACACCTTTCATTGGATTTTGTGTCATATTCAACCTTTCAAACGTGCACTCGCGTGTCTCCTTACTCCTTCCGAGTGCCTCGTTTACTATATAAAATGTGCAATTTAATACATTAGTTTTACTTTGATTTCACATTTGATATTTGGTGTGATTTTTCAATTTTTTGTTTACACCTTGTTAGAGATTGATATGAAGAAGAAGTTTCAAGAAAATGAGTTGTTTCTAAATTATATGAAGCCAGTAAGCAAACATCGAATCCATGAGTACACTTCATCCTCATCCCTAGCCTATAAGTAAGAAATCTACTTATTTCACTTTGAATATATTTTTCATAAAAAATATTTTTTTTTATGCCGAACATACTCTTTTCTTTATACCGAACATACCCTTAAGTTGGGTAAGTTTGGTGTAATTAACATAGGGATAAGGTACAAGTACCACCTAGACTATAACCGAAATTTTAGAGATACATCTTAACTAAACTAAAGTCCTATTGCCCCCCTAAATCTATTTATTTTTTTAAATATAATTTTGTAAACCTTTTTGGCTTACGTGACATACAAATATCTTTACGCGCCACAACCGTATGTGTCACGTAAGCCAAAAGGTGTACAAATTTACCAAAACATAAAAAATAAATTCAGAGATAATAGAACCTTATATAGTTTAGTTTAGATGTTCCCCTGAAATTTTGATTATAGTCTAGAAGATACTTATGACTTATCCGCATATATACTTTCATAGTTACTTGTGAGGTTTCATTTCTTCCTTTATTTTTGTTTTTGTGCTGTCATGTCCATTGAAAGTCAGAATAGTTACATTGCCAATATTCTAATGTCCATAGGTTAAAGATATAAAGGTGCTTGCGCTTATTGGATTTAACTTATAAATTTGGTCTAGATTGGATTTTTAAAATAGCAATTGTTATGAAATTTGTTTGTTTTTCTAAATTTTGTTATGAAGTTCTAAAATTTACACATGGAATTTTAGAATATTTTATTGTAAAATTTTACTTTTGAAATTTGAACTCCGCAACATAAGATTTACTGAATAAGCGATTAGTGAACGTTATTTATATATATAAAAAAATGGATTGGAGTTGTTTAGTGGTTTAGGTGTGAATGATTGTCTTCAAATAGTTCCGTACCAAATCAGAAGAGGCATCTGGTTAATTAGAGTAAATATTATCTAGGGAGAATATAATTTGTCGAGAACTATTTGGGATAAATATTCGATATATTTTAATGGAACATCTGAATATGTTATAAAGTATTTTTATTAAATTGTTCCGTTTTAATTTTATATTATTTTATGCTTTTTAAAGTGTCCATGACATAATCACATATAATATGTTAGTTTCTTTATTATATACATCAAGATTAAATGAAATAGGCGTGAGGTTTTACACCTAATTGAAACTAATGTGCAATATAACGAGCTTGAGAAAATATGAAAGGACATTGAAAGCGGTTATTAAAAGGTTAAATAAGTGAATGATTGGCTTGAAGATATGGATAAGACAGATAAATACATTTAAATATGATAATAGTTGTTTGCGGTTTAAGATTTTTAAATTTAAAGTTATAATAATGGTGGGAAACTATTTAACAGTCAATAACATAGAATTCAATAAATTTAAAAGAAAAACTAAAAGGAAAACTAAAAAAAAAAAACTACTGCAATTCCCTTAAGAAAATCCACTTTTTTTTCTTTTTAGTTACGTATTTTTTTCTACCATTAGTGTGCATTTTATTTTTTTAAAAATACAATTTCATTATTATTTTTTAATTTTTTTTTACAATTTTGTTATTAATAATTTTTTTAAATACCACTTTTATTCTGGTGCTAACACGTAGGCGCTATCACCTCTCCTATTATATATATATATATATATATACACGCATATATATATATATATATACACATACACGTGGGTTTTTACTTCACTTGAATAATACACTTCTAATAATTTTAAACAAAAATAGAAAGTATACATATTAATAAGAATTACAAAAAATGAAAATAAATACAGATATTATGTCTTCTTTACATTCTTTGAATCCATATTTTTCCTCACACATTGTTGTCATCAAAAGGTATATATATATATATATATTTTTAAATAAACGTCATTGATCATGTTATCTTCTTTATCTTTTTCATCTTTAGTAGTTTAATATTGTTATATTTTTTCTATGATAGAAATTTAGAGACGATCATAGTTAGATGTTAAAGGTATGTGTCAGAGATAATAAGAATATTATATTTATCCAAAATGGCTTTTTAAAATTTTAGATTATAATGCAAAACAAAAGGCAGATAAGCTAATGTTATACCATTTAGTAAAGAACATTTAAAAAATAATTCGCTATAAATAAAAACTGTATTATATCACTAATTTTAAATTCTTAAATATATGTATAATATTTAACTGATAGTTGGGGGTCCAAGAAAACTCTTTTTAGCTCAAATGATATGCAAATTGATTTATTTTTTTGAGAATTTACAAATCTATCCTTTTAATATTTAATTATTTTAAATAACTTTAAAGATTGTTTCCAATGCTTTACAATTTTTCTATTTAATCAAGAGGTTGCCCAAAGAAGCTTCATTGAGTTTGTATTTGACGTAGATATCAATTTTCTCTAGCTATCAATTTTCTCTATTTTCATCATGCTCACTTGCCATGTGCGTACAATATCTATAGATGGTAGATACATTTTTCATTTTGGTGCTTGTATTTATGTATCTAATTAAGGTCTTATAGTTTAGAATATCTATTATTTTCTATACAATTTTGACTTCGAAATTGATTTTGTTGCTTTATTTTCTATTTGTCAAGACTCACGAGCATGAATATTGAAGTGTTTTTCTTTTCAATAATCAGAAATCATATTCGTTGATTTTGAACTTAACTGTCAAATACCTATAAAAATCACACAGTCATGAAACTTTTTAAAAGAAATTATCTTTTATTACTCAATGCGTATTGCAATAATCTTAGATAATTATGTATAATCACATTCAATTAAACATATGTAGGGAGTAAGTATGAACTAGTCCAATACTATGATAGTCTTACATATTTGATTATTAAGCTATTAGAGTAAAAACTTTGGTGGAAACTTCATTTATCTTGAGTTTGAGGAAGAACATTAGCTTTCTTGGAGAAAATTTTTGTGCTTGGAATCTTGGGCTTGATCTTGAAAGAATAAGATCTTTCATGAAGTTCTTAGAGTGGAAGAACATGGAAAAAACCTTGGATGGAAAGTCTTCCTTTGTAGCTTGGATTTTTGACTTGAAGGTTTGAGGGTTCTTGATGGAGGAGAGGAATCCTAGGTGAGTTTTAATAGAATTTGTAAATACTTGAATAGTTAAGATGATTTTGAGAGGAAAGCTAGTTAGTTGGATGATATACTGAGTTAATACACCCAAAACGACTTAGAATAGGGTAAAAAAGCTTGGAAAAGGACTAAATTAACCCTGAAATGCATGCAGAAAGTTGCTAGAAAAAATGTGTAGCAAGCCTTCACGGAAGGATCTATTATTCGTGAAACATTCCAGTGTCTGTAGTTTCCATCGGTAGAACTTTGATTTCCTGAGAAGACTTCACTAAAACGGGCATAACGTTTTATTTAAAACTCGAAATGGGGCAAACTTGGTAGAGTTGAAAAAAGGACTCATAGAACTTTTAGCTTGATAGGTCACCTAATTCATTATGTGCTGAGAGATATTATTATTTGCAGTTGACCTAAGTAGAATCTTATATCAAAACTTAATTAATAAGGAAACTTTCAACTCAACTTTGTCCTAGGGGATTCTAGTGACCTTAATTCCTACCCAAAACCATTTTCACACTAAAGAATTGACCTTAATACTTAAGAAATAATTAACAAATCATTTTATACAAGCCCATGTCTCCCCAAGGATAAAAACTATCGATTCTAAGGCACAGGAATCAAAGTAACAAGCTCGGAAATAAATTACTTATATTTTCGAAGATTCAGGATGAACATAGTGAAAATTACCTTAAGTCACCTTTTCTCTACCCCAAAATGTTCTTGCATAATAATGAGTAGTTTAGAGAAATTTTCTCCATTTATAATGATTTACCCCATCATAGCGGCCCAATCCCTCTATAAGGACACCCTTATAGCGAATATGCTATTTGCACTGGAATCCTCCCTCTCCGTTGTCCCCAAGCTTGGACCATTCTAGGAGTATTTTTGGAATAACCCTCATATCTTTTCCAAATGAAGAGGAGACAAATTATAAAATTTGTAGTTGCTAGGTTTTAGTCTCATCATAACGGCCTAGTAACGACTATAGTGAGTGGTAAAATTTATGCTATGGCGGAGTGACATCATCCCCAATCAAATTCAATATTTTGAGATTTACTTCGTGTCACTCTTAATTAATTTGACTGTGCATTTTTTTAAAAAAAAGGTTTCCATAACGAGTGAGGTGACTTTTGAATAATGATAGAACATATCATTATAATCATTTTCCTATAAGAAAAAGACTAGCCAAATATGGAGTCTTTGTGCTTTTCTTTTAGGATTTTTTTTTAATTATGGTAAGAAATTAGGTAAATACCCAACGATACTCCTCATTGGCCTGAATTTCTGGAAAAATAAATTTATTTCACCTTCTTCACATAATCTTCAACATATTGAATCTCCTCCAATAAAGCTATGTCCCAACATAGAGAACCTCTATGAAAAAGTTTCATCAACAAAATCTTCATCATTGCCAATTAGGTTGCGGCTAGAAGCCTAGAACTGAACACGCCGAGATGTAGTAGTAACATCTTTAATTCATGCTTAGAAGTAACATCACAATACCTTCTCAGATTTACTACGAAGAATTGCATGTAGTATTAAGTGAACTTAGTCAGATGATATTTAAGAAATATATTAAACATAACTTAAACTCATTTAAAATAATACTAGGAGTTAAAAGACCATACAGATCACCAAGTACACAACATTATTTTCGATAATCTAATAATGAAAAATGCATAATAAAAATTCATAACTTCAACATCCGTCAAGCCTCCCCCCCGAAAACCCAATACAACCTCAAAGAAAAGAAATGATTTAACAAAGATAATATTTATTGACACCCCAATTTGGCCTAACATTTTTATATGCCGTCATTCTTGGGTGGGGAAAAGTTCATGTTGTCAAAGTTGATATACTGGTCTATGTCCATATACTTTCATCTTCCTCTGCCTTTGTAGGTTCCTTAAGCCTCATCAACTCAGTTTTCAGCTCTTCATTTTGCACTGCAATCAAGGTGAATAAAGTCAATTTCAGTATTACGAGAACATTTATGTACTGTTATTTTACGTATTAATCACTCTATAATATGTTTTTTTTATTATGGTTATTTCGTGAATAGTTTTTATATTATTAATTGTTGTGCATAAATGTAAAGTAAAAAAATAAATCTTATTGTGGGGAACGAAATATATATATATACCAGCGAGTAAATTAGACTTGTTAGTGATGCTATCCAATTGTAATTGCAACATTTGATTCTCCAGCTGCAGCTTCTTTTTGTTGTCTTTCTCATTTTCTATTTTTCGTCCCACAAAAGCTATTGTTTCCTGCACAAGTAAATATACAAAATATTTTTTAAGCGCTAATAATTACAGTGAAACAACCAACCTGTTGATATTGAAGGAAATTATATATTATTAGATATCCATAATCTAGTGTATCGAAAACAACCTCTATACCTTACAAAGATAGAATTGTGATATGCATGCGTATATATATTTTATACCTTATTTAGATTTTATATGTGTATATATTGGGTATGTTGTTGTAATTGGTACATTTAGTTTAGAGATTAATTTAATTTATGGTCACATGTTGAAAAATTAAAATGTATGTACTTAATATTTCGCATTTAACAAATGAGTTTATGAAACAACGTCATTTTAATCAAAGATTGGATGCACAATGTGTCTATATATATTTGTGCGCGCAATTGAATTTTAATAAAACCTTCCAAGAAAAAAAA
>JAJJBR010000102.1:0-18047 GCA_022817965.1 Solanum lycopersicoides | reverse complement strand
ATGAAGAATCAACTAAAGGCAAATACAACAAGATTATCGATAGGTAAAGAAACATTAAAATTTTCCCCAGTAAATTCGAGTACACGAAACAATTATTGCAGCAAGCACAATTTTCCTGTACTAGTAGGATTAACAACAAACAATAAGCAGAAAGCTGTTACACAGAGCAGCTACAACATCTCATAATTTTAAGACAACTAAAAGTTCTCTATGCATAACATTCTAAGACACATCTAACTTTACCACCACCACCATCCATTTACACTTGGACAATGAAACAACAACGAGAAGTTCGGGATATAAAGCAAATGTCGGGTTTACAACAATTTGTCACGATTTGTTTTAAGATACAGTGCGTCCGTAGCATAGACAAGAAAGATACAGATTCTTTCCCCATTTTTCCTGCACAAAGAATCAAGGATAGAACACAAGTCAACAACTCGCTCATATAAAATGATGTGAATACAGTGTATTTGTCAAGGGAAAAACCCGTAGTCGCTACCCTTAGGGTGCACACAACACAACAATTAGGCAAAGTAGAGATAACAATTTCAAAAAACACTACCTTAACATGTGTGCTGGGAAACTGAGATGTTCGCAGAGTTTCTTGAGTCTCATCACCAGGTCTTCGGCGAGGTACACTCAGGATAAGAGCAGCCTGGTCTGGGTGGCAGCTGTTGCCGTAATACGGTAACCATTATCCCACCTCTTATGAATACCCTCACTAGGATAAAGGAAATCGAGCTCTACCACCTATTAAACATTTAAAATCTCCATGTTAACAGATGATCAAAGCTTTCTATAAATAGTATTCGTATTTACATTCAAGTCAAGTGAGCATGATAGTTACTGTTGCTCATTAACAACTTAAGATTTGACCTTCACCAAGTTCTTTAAATTCTATTTTTTGGACAAGGATAAAGAGGAGAGTCTGTCAGACAGCCATGAGACCATCTAAGACCTGAGAGGAGGTCTAAGAACGATCATCTACTACTGCCCCACACAACTAGGAGCCATGGAAGGAGGCTGTGAATCACACTCTAGTCACATAACCATGCTTCATCAACCAGAGTTGCTGTCCTACTTTCATGTTTCCTCAGAACTCAAGGATATCGTAGTACAAGCCAATAGAACAGATGCTGTTCAAGTAAGGCCGTAACATAAACAAACTACATGATTTCAAGAAAACTAAAGAGTAATGGACTTTCTTTTAGTAAGTAAAAGTCTAAAAGAAATTATAAATCAAGTGTAACAAAACCAGGTATGGACTTTTTAAGTAAATTTTAGGACGAAAGGGTCATTAAACCAAGCTACTTCTCCTTACAGAAAAATATTACTGTGACTACCCTTTTAGATCCTTAAGCCTGCGCTTCATGGGGAAATTTATCTGATAATTTTTCCAGGTTATCATCACAAAGGGAGGAGGGGCAGAAAGAAATGGAATACCGTATTAACACTAACACCAGATTAAATATTGTATGAGAGTGTTAAAGAGGGGGGACAAACCTGGTCACTGAAGCCTGAATTGCGTGACATAACAACAGCCCACCTAGTGTTAGCCGTTGCCATGGAAGTCACATGGAACCCTTCTTTCCATTTCTTGCTTATCCACTTGAAGGGAAATGACTCACTGACTTTATAAGACTGTTGGGTGAACTGTGTGCCTGCGAAAAATGACACAAGTATTACATACAAAAATAGAGATAGTCCAGGACCTAGAGCTGCATCCAGAAAAGCTCAAAGCTGGCAAAACTATCTACTTTGCATAGGAAAAAATACCCTCCACAACAATTAGATGACGAGATGCAACTCACCTATCAAACTTCCTATTCTATATATCACCAACTAGTGTTAAACTGGCATATACAAGCAACAAACACTGGCATCTCAACAGGAGTACTTTAGTTGGTGTAACTACCTAAGAGAAAAGGCATGAACGCTTGATGATTGTTACATTCCAACATTTGACTTGAACAAAAAGTTGAAACTGGAAAGAGAAAATGCCAAATTTCCATTGTATGAACAATGTTTTAATATCTACAGAAGTAACCCAACATTTACCAGCTAAAAAAATATCTGAAGAGGGTAACCCATCATCTAATATAACACCATCTGACTGAAACAATTTTTCGACTCGCACATCATAAAAACTGACAAAAAGCTAACACCTTCTAATTCGCCTTACAAATATAAGAAACTATAATGACAGAACGACATCAGAAGACAACTACCCTAGCAACTACAGCTTAATTTGCTATCGGTCCATGGTATAGTCTGAAATGGAACTTGAGAATGAAGATGAACCTATCTAAGAGCTCCAAGAATCCATATATTATATATTTAGATAAGACCATACTTTGGTCTTCGCACTTTTGGCACAATGTATATAATTCCAGCACATTCTTAGAGCTGTTTATGAGTAATAATAAAAATTTGCCATTTGACAACACAAGAGAGAGATCCATGTTATAGTTGGATGCTTAAAATGGAGGAAGGAAAATCCAGATCCAGCAGTAGAGTTTGTTTTTCAATGCAAGATAAGTTCAGAGGGACCATCAAAAAAGAAACCAACAGAAAGCATATCTGGCAGTAATACAAACAGCCCAATCAAAAGTTATGTCACCTACTAAACCATAGGCACCAAGCATATCAACATGCTAGCTAATTGTAACTTTTGCTGACTGATAAGCAAGAAAAGATATCTAGTTGTATTCTCTAAAAGTGGGTAAAAGATCAAAACAAGCACAAAGAATTAACCTACAGCACGTTAAAAAAAACCACCTTGTATTCTCTAAAAGTGGGTAAAAGATCAAAACAAGCACAACGAATTAACCTACAGCACGTTAAAAAAAACCACCTTTTGACATTACTACTAAAGAGGCTCCATTTATGCCACCAGCAAGAGAACTAATATAATAGTTTTTCTCCCACTGCTCCATGATCCACTCCTGTAACACGCATTTGGAAGATTAGATAACTACATCTGAAGTCTAAATAGCTGCACACCACATGAAGACTACATGGAACTTCTAATTACCTTGTGTAAGAAGAAAGGTGACAGCTCATAAACTTGGCTAGTGAAGTTCGTTCCGGCGTCCATGATAATAGCCCATAAGCTAGAACAGGATGCTACACAACTTATAGACAAACCATCCACAGACCCTTTCTCCACATGCTGTGCCAATCTTGTGTCTGCTACATTGTAATGGTACCTAATAAAGTCATGATGTTAATATTAGGGAAATTTGGGGTACAAAAGATGATTTTTTCTTTTGGTATCACCTAGCAAGTAATAATATTCATATTAATAAGGCGTAAAAGTGCCTGTAACAGCAGAACACGGTTCTCTACAAAAGCCAACCAATCCTCTATATCTATCCAATCAACACAATGGATCGAATAGAAAAGGACCATCTCCTGATACCGTGGAGCATAGACGGAGATAAAACAGATCTTCCAGAAGAATCTTTAGTGATTATGCCATCAGAAGACAAAGGACACTCCATGTATCCTTCTTAATAAAATAAGTAAATGAAATTGACTAAGTTACCAAGTTTGGCAGATATTTGTTTCTCCGACTACCATATCCAGACTCCAAAGAGTTCAAAATATATTACCAGCAGAAGCTTAAATTTCCCCTACTCCCAAAGTCCAAGAAGTTGAAAACTTCCTGGAGTACCATTCTGCATTTGTATTACACTTGGTATATTGTTGTTGTTCATTCATATTAAATATTCAGTTCAGTTTTTAAGATAATAGAATATTTCCATCAATATAATTTACATAAAATACTCACTTGACAAACCCCCCCCCCCCCACACACACACACCAAATCCACAAAGAAGAATCCAGGATTAATGTTCACCACAGACAAATACTTATTAACTGCCATAAAAGACAAATCACGTGACATATATATGTACCTCTGTTTCATCGGCTTTCTGGCATTATATATTGAAATCCATTGCGTCGCAGGAACACCGATTCGAACTTTCTTCTGAGGCTGCTCTTCTTCCTCATTTAAAGTTAGTCTCCCCCGCTTTTGGCCAACTTGAATAGCCTATAATGATTACACCATGAGCCCACATATAGTAGTGTAATAAAGCTTACCTACTGTTGACTCGTACAAAAAATTTAGAGTACTTACCTTTTGAGCACCATCTGTGTTGATCGGCCTTATAGCAGGATCAGCTCCAAGTAAGCTCCCAAACAAAGAGATTAACTTTGAATATTTTGGTTCTTCATCAAATTTCATGTTAATTACTGTATCAAGAAATTCTCTAAAAGGTGCAGGGCAGAAGCAACAAAGCATCTCTGGAGATGTAGCCATCTTTTTTTTGCAGACTAAAAATGATTTGTTATCACCCTGCAATACAAAATATAAATTGTAACAAGAGAACGTGGGGGTTGTTGAATGACTGAAACAAAGTGTATGCAGTGTAAAGACTGGAAAGAAGCAGGTAAAGCAGAAACCTGATAGCCCTGCCATGGGAGCCTGCCTCGATGAAGAAAAATTAGTGTATATGCAAGTGATTCCAAATCATCTCTTCTACTGGCAGTCCTTCCCAAGTGAGCATGTGCACTTGCATAGCGAACAGTCCCTCTGAAATTGATAGACAGAAGTTAGTATTGGGTAGATATAAGAAAACTAAGCAAAGGATAGCAGAACATCACGACACCTGAATGTGTCAGGACGCTGATCATATCCGACATGCTGCCCTTTTGAAGTGTCTTTCCACTTTGTGGCTGTAATAGGTAGATAAATAATTAGGAAAAGGGTTATCAAAATAACAAACACAGAAACCTACACTAAGCTCTCTTACCCAGTCCCAAGTCAACTAGGAACAACTTCTTCTCTTGTGGTGTAGATGGCTGGCCAAGTAAAAAGTTTTCTGGCTTTACATCTCCGTGCACATAACTGAGATCAAGAAAAACAGTCACTAGGAAGAATTCAAAAGAAAAGTACAATGACTACAAATTAAAAGTAGTTCAACATTCAGCAAATAAAAAGAACCAAACTGATTGCAGGAAAAGAGTGAATCCATACCCTTTCGCATGCAGCTTTTCCAAAATCGACAATGACTCAACTGCAATACAAGCCACCATTTCTGCAGACATTCTGCATAAGTAGGATTTATGAGCAGACCTTATTCAACTGACACATCGATATATGGTAAGCCAAAACTCGATAAGTTTGTCAAGGATGTTTTTGCTGTTCTTTGAAATAAACCCCAGAAAATCAGAATCTACACTATACACAATTGCGAGCAGATCCTTATCACCAGTGTATAAGGATGGATATCAAAGGACCATTTAACTTTGAAATTAGAATTACTACGTAGTTCATGTCAAATAATCGGTGACTTATTTTGGACCATTTTTCGATTTGAGAATGCCATCCTTGTGCAGGTTGACTTATTGAATGACGGTATCTCTATTATCAATTTATCATAATAATCAAAAATAACTGAAAGACTGGGGAAACAGCAGCCACTTCTGGAGGTCTGACAATTGAAAAAGTCTTTGTTCAATAAGTATGATTTATACTAGCATTAGCTACTTACGATTGCCCAGAGGAATTCCATACATCCCATAAGCTAGGGCCTAGCATGTCCATAACCTGCATACATGATAATAATAAGGTCAATATGCACACACATATTATTATATACAACAGCATTCACTAGTCCAGAAAACATACAGACCAGAATCCGTTCATTGAAAAGAGGTCCTAATCATTAACAACCACTTTGCTTGTAACTCATCGGATCAAAAATATTTATCTCTCTTTAACTTTCTGAGTATGTCCCAAAATCTTATCCCATTTCAAAAAATTATATCTTTATTCTATCAATCGATCTTCAACAGCAAGAAAACGGACATGATTCTAGCAAACTCTTTCTACTAAACAATTAGGGGAATATGCTTGAAAAAGGTCCCTTTTTTTCCTTAAATTGAACAGGAAAGAGTGACAATTTTTGTAAGACGAGTGGACTAACAATTTGAAGTAAAATGGCAACTCTTTTTTGTAGTCGAGAAATCCACCAGGACCAGTGGTACATGGTTTGACACTTTGTGGATGATGGCACACCCCTTCCAATGTTCTCCACTTAAATAGGAGTAGTAGGCTTTCATTCGCAGCAAGGTTGAACAAGTGACGTGTTCCTAACCCACAAATCACAAGTAACGTTCTTAACACTAGACCAAAGCCCGGCGGCTAATGTCAAAGACGATTTCTGAGATCCAGGGGAAGTGTAATAGCAAAACAAAATCAGTCCCTTCAAAAGACACTCATACCAAAAAGAAAGTAAGAAACTACCAAAACAGTTTCACTCATTCAATTGGAACAGGACCTGGCTAAATAACCGAATAAAAATAAAGACATCCGTTGTACACTAAAGCTATTTGTTAGCTTGGTAAGAGCAGATATGAGACCCTATATCACGCTGCCTGCCTATTAAATATATTTTATTTAATTCTCTTTGGATGCTGAAATTAGAATGCTAAAAGAGGTCACATTCACTGTCCCAACCCACAATCTTGAAGTTTCTCCCAAAAATGAGTATCCACAACTCAATTTTTTTATCCTCCATTACTATAATCAATGCAAATCTATCTCGGTGAACATACCATCACATAATACTCTCCTGCCCGTCCTTTATAATGCACTCTAGGCACTCCATGGCTGCCTCCAAGAGTACTGGAAAAAAAATAACTTTCAGTCCTGCAAATCTAATTTCAGTACAAGTGTACACAGTAACTTCAAAAGATATCAATCCTTACTTGTAAACTTGCCACTCATATGGAGGGCCATAGCTACAGCCTTTGCTGTTCCGATGCTCAAATTTCAGTGCGACCTAGAGACATAACAGAAAGTCAATATGGTTTTCTTTTATCAGGTAAAATAAGATTTCATTAACAATTGCATCCAGAAGACTAGATTTGTAGACTGATAAATTAGCCTTGTCGAGAAGGATAAGGGGAAAAAGTGGCTAGATTATTCATATGCAACCTTACCTCCAAAGCCAAGGGACCACTAGCACGTTCATTTCCACCGGTAAGACGGCGACCCAGAAACACCTGTCCAAAACCACCTTTACCTAACTTCCTTTCAACCTTATAAACTGGAGATCCTCCTACTTGCACCTGAAAACAAAATTCAAACAGAAAACAAAAAATGAGCAAAATTTCGACATTTAATACAAAGATTTGACAAAAAACTTAGAACACGACGACAGTAAAGCTCAATATCTAGATTCTAGAAATTAAGTGTCACATGTGTCATCAAGCTTTTTTAAACTAAAAAGGCTCGCAGTGATGATGAGAATCACATGGGAGGAATGGACAGTCGTTCATGGCTGTATCAAGCAACTTCCACCTACTAAATTGCAGGTATAACTGTGTGATTATATTCAATCTAGTAAGTACCTTGTATTAGAATTAAGAAATTCTAGATCTCAGATGCTAGTATTCCCTATTTACTTCACATACCTACTATCAAATATATGATAGCGGCTAAAAATAGATAGCAATGCTAAAACATACACAAAACATGTATCTGAGTAGGACTATAGAAATACACATTTATAATGATTCAAACATCGATGCGATCTCCAACAATCTCCTCAAGGTCAATATAGTACCAAATTTACTTCCTTTTACAAGAAATAACCAGAATTTAACATAGAAATACACATTTATTATGATTCAAAACACAAAATCCCTTTAAATACCTAGCAAAATTGTATCACTTGCAGACACAACATCAAAATTATCTAAAGGAAGATGACAACGTATAAGAACATCGCATAAATTTGCAAGCTTCAGATGCAGAAATTGATGATCACCGACCTGATCAGGGAAGAGAAAGGTGCTAAATATTGATAACAATTCCAAAACATAAGCAAAACATGTATGTAAGTAAGACCAATGACATCAATACAATGGACAACAATCCACACAAGGTCAATATAGTACCAAATTTACTCTCTTTCTTTCCAGAAATGGCCCGAATAACCGAGAAATACACATTTATAATGATTCAAAAACACAAAATCCTACAACACCTAACAAAACAACACATCACTTGCTTCAAACACCAAAGACACAAAATCAAATTTTTCTACAACAAGATGATCATGTATAAGAACCAAGCATATATAGATGTAAAGCTAGTTTTTTTTTTAAGATTCAGATGCAGAAATGAATGATCACCCACCTGATCAGGAAAAAGAGAAGTACTTTCATCTTCCTGTGCAGTCACTTTATTATTAGCACTCAAACCACCACTCTCATCACCCATCTTATGCTCTTCTTCAACTTCTTCTCCCTCTACTCTCTCGTTTTCGTTCTCCTTCACCTCAACCTTCACTTCCTCTTCCTCTTCCTCTACTTCCACAAGCTTTGCTTCTGCTTCCGCTGCCTTAGCCTTAGCAGCACGAGTCTTTATATAACTCCTACCACCAACACCAACACCGCCACCTACCCTTTTCTTCGTTTTGGGTTTTGTTTCAACTACTGGAGGAGGAGCACGGCGCCGACATACCCCACTCCGCAACTCCGGCATTCTTTTTTACCCATATAAATTGAACAACAACAAAAACCCGATTCCGATTGCAAATTGCACATCACTTATACTTTCATCATCATAATCAAAACCCTAATCATACAAAAAAAAAAAATCCTTTTCTACAACAAACTCAAACTCGATCAAATTTCCAAAACCAATTTCAACAACTGACAAAAAAAAATCAAATTTTTGATGCTAGGGTTTGTTCAAATACTGTAAACGATCTGTAATCCGCGTGAATGTCGATGAAAAAGCACTACTTTTAGAGAGAGAGTGGGGGATGTGAGAGAGAGAGGTGGGTATAAATTCTCTTTTTCTTCTATACCAAATTTCTTCTACTTATAGGTATTTTCTTGATAGTTTAGGGACTACATTTGTAGTTTAGAAGAAAATGAAGGGTCTATTGAGCAAATTTTATGTTTTTTTGTAAGAATGAGAATTGGGACAAGGAAAATCACAAGAAAGTTGGTGTTAGTTGAGCCTCCAAACTTTACTATTAGACAATTTGGTCCTTTTTAATTGTTGTTAACATTTTAATCAGATTTGAGATCGTAATTTGAAATTTGAAATTTTTCAAAAATTATTCGATGTGAGAGATTGTTAATACTATGAAATCGTATCAAGTAATATTTATTAAACAGAATTTATTTTTTTTCGAGTTCTCTTAATTTGTATTTTGTTAAGTATTTGGTGTATTAGTTGTTAAATGATTATCTCTATGATAACGTCTATTTTTCTCTAGTTTTTATTTTTATTGTTTTTCTATAGTAGAATACAAATTTATGAGTTTTAATTCATTTGATTAAATATTGTTTTATGGTAACTTTTAAATTTAATATTTGAATATAAATCTGTTTAAGTTAATTACATAATTTTATATGTGATGGTTCGTAGAAGACAATGTTTAGTATAAATAAGTAATCAAATTAGTGAAAAAGATTACTATCTCATCATAGATGGAACATGATAATACTATCATATCACCTAACAATTTTTTTAATTGTGTGAACTAAATTCGATATGTTGGGAGCAAAAGGAATTAACATTATGAAATATGTAAATATTTAAAATTGTAAAAGTAAGTCGATTTTAAAAGAAAATATTATTAATTGAATATATTACGCAAACATTAATATACATTAGACCAGTTAAGGTTCGACGTGTCTATTATCAGACAATTATAAATAAAATAATTTTAAAAAATAAAGACGTTACAAACTTTGTCACGCTTAAGAAATTAACGTGTCTTTTATTTACGTCAGAAAGATATCGTGTAAGAAAATGCTTACTCCAGCTGTATTATGTCGGTAATATTAGTTTTTTCTTTTTTTGTACTTCTTCGTAATTTCAAAATACGTGCTTCATCTCGTGCAATATTTTGTTTTCGTGTCTTCCTATATTGCTTTTGAGGATTTTGCACCTACACGTTATTATGAAACACACATTTTATATATCATACATAATATATGAGTAACTTTATTAACATTGTTTTCAGTTAGGGGTAAAAGCCAAAATTAAGATTTATATTTAGATGTAAAATAAATATCATATTAAAAGTTTAAAATTCAAACAGTTCTAAATTATGAAAGTTTAATGAATTACTTGTGAAATTCTAAGTTAACGTTTGAAACATTTTTCACACGCAGCTAGATTTAGATATGATTAATTATAATTGTAATAGGTGTTAAGTCATTTTCTAAGGGTGGAAGTATATTGAATGTGAATTATGGTTGTACGGAATCGCATTCGATTGAGTTCAAAGTTATCCAACTGAGTAAATTCAACTTCAAACGAGCATATCTCTAAGAATATGAAGAATTATGTATGTTGCAAATCGCACACGCAAGTGCACATATTCGTACAAGTAATAGAGTGGTTCTTTTTGAGAGTCGGGTATCGTGTACCCATATGGACTTTCCTGACTTGGAGTTCAACACAAATGTAATTTCCAGTTTTCCAAAGTTGTTTATTATCTACTTCTAACTTAAAATGAAATGTAACTAATATGATTCAATTTCACAGGTTATGAATAATAATTTGGAAAAGATCCAGACTACAACTTTTATCAGGAATCATACAATCAATATCATTTCATTGGGTAATTATTAACTATCGAATCACTAAATCACAAAGTTAGATGTATGATCATGGTCTACTACCTCTAATATATACAATATTTAACACCCTAACTACATCGTTGAGCGGAGATAAATAATTAAATATTAAGCATTAAAATAACTCCTGTATGGTGATCCAAGCGAGGTCTCTAGGTATATCCCTATCCTAGAGACGAATCAACCTTAGTTATTTAGAGTTCAACAAGCTCCCTATGTCCCACGTTCTATCCTCTTATTCCTTTCTCGAGTTCAATTCGAACAATAGATTCATTTCTATGGTGATCAAACATAAAATATACCGAATAAGACATATATGATGATATCTTAATTTACCGTTTTAGATATATTTTCAGCTTAAGCCACATAAATCGTTCCATCTTATCAAATGATAAAAGTGTTTTAAAATAACTTATATTCTATTTTACGTTTCTCTTCTCATTATCAAATATTTAGATATCATATTTCAGTCAATCCATTTTACATATGCCTTAATTTTTCAATTGAAAAATCTTATTTAATACTATCCAGTTGACTTTTTTAGTTTGTAATTAGAGTTATTCGTTCATTTCAGTATGTTTAGTTTAGTCACTTGTTACATTCAGCTAGTTCACATACTATATATTTTATGTATCGGTGCCATTTGACGATGCATCTTTCAATGATGCGGATTCAAGTATTTAGAATCGATAACATATTAGGATCTCACTTTCTCCCAGCTTTTGTAAGACCTCTTTGCTTTCGGAGGACTTGAGTTTATCTACAGTAATACTCTATGTACCATTTTATATGGTACTCTCCGTTTAAAAAAGAATGACCATATTTCCTTTTTAGTCTGTTTAAAAAAGAATGACCCCTTTCCTTTTTTTGGCAACACTTTAACTTAAATTTTCCACGTGACATGTTTAAGACCACAAGAATAAAGGACATTTTGGTACATTTAATATAACTTTAATTTAGAACCACAAGATTAAAAAGTGTTATTGCTTTTCTTAAAATTTATATATTTACAAATTACGTAAAAAATACTACAAATGACAATTTAAAATATCTAAAAGATATATAAGAGTTTACAATAAAAAGTAGATTTGTTTTAGTCTCGATTTCGAAATGTGCATATAAATTGAGACGTAGGAGTATGTGAGTCCGTTTGGATGGACTTAAAAAAAGCAGCTTTTAAAAAGTACTTTTGAAAGTGCTGAAACTTATTTTTAAAATAAGCAGTTATGCGTTTGGATAAAAGTGCTGAAGTTAAAAAAAAGTTGTTGATGTGTTTGGCAAATAAGTGCTGATAAACAACTTTTTCAATCAAAATGTCTGAAATACCCTTAAAAGTTGTTAACATGATAAAAGTTGATTAATTTAATAATAATAATAATAATATATAATATAATATGAAAAGAATAATAATAATAATATATAATATATAATAATAATAATAATATATAAAAATAATAAAGAATAATTAAATAAGTAATAAGTAATAATATATAATAATAATAAAGAATAATAAAATAATAATAATAATAATAATAAAATAATAAAATATTAATAATAATATATAATAATAATAATAAAGAATAATAAAATAAAATAATAATAATAATAAAATAAAAAAATATTAATAATAATATATAATAATAAAAACAATAATAATATATAATAATAATAATAATAAATAAAATAATAATAATAATAATAATAATAATAATAAATAATAATAATAATAATAAGATAACAATATGAAAATAATAATAATAATAATAATAAATAATAATAAAATAAATAATAATAATAATTTATAAAATATTAATAATAATAATAAAAAATAATAATAGTAATAAAATAATATGAAAATAATAATAATAATAATATATAATAATATATAATATATAATAATAATAATAAACAATAATAAAATAAATAATAATAATAATAAAATATTAATACTACTACTACTACTACTAATATATAATAATAATAAAAATAATAATAATAAAGAGTAATAAAATAAATAATAATAAAATAAATAAAATATTAATATACTAATAATTATAATAATAATAAAAATAAAAATAAAAGAAATAAAGGCAAAAAGGTAAAAATTTTATCAACTTAAAAGAGTTTGTAAGCTAAAAAAAAAGAAAAGCACCCTACCCAGCTTTTAACTTTTGACTTAAAATAATTTTTTTTTAACTTAAAATAAGTTATTTTGTGAATTGCCAAACAACTAAATAAATCAAAAACCAATTTTTAAGTCTTTGACCAGCTTTTATTGACTTTTACCCAAATTGCCGCGAAGATACTCGAACATCCTATTATAGACCCGTTTTCCATTTTTTTTACAGATTCAAATCAAAACCCTAATCTCAACAAACCTTCAATTTCCCCAAATTCAATTTCATAGCTCACAAAACTGTGATTTTCTAGCGTTTTCTTCATCAAATCCATAAGCTTAATACTATCAGTAATGGGTGAATTGAATATGCAAGAGATGCCGTTACCAGCTCTGTTCGAGCAAGCTAAAAAAATCCATGATTTGGCTTCGGAATCGAGCGTTGATCAAGTAGTATCAATTTTTATGTATTTCTGAGAAATTATGCTGAAAGATTTTTGATTTTTTTGATTGTTGATTGAATTTGTGTTTGTTTTGATTGTTGATTTTGTAGGGTATAGTGAGGAAAGGTTGTGAGATTTTGAGAGTGTGTGAAGAAATGATTGGGAAATTAGGGTTGTTTTCGCTTAATGAGACTAAAGATGATATTAGCACAGCATATCTCAAGTATATTCTGGTAAGTGTTTTAGTATTATTAGCACATGTATTAGTTCTGTTGTTATTGTTTGCTTTCATGTTACTGTGTATGTTATTTCTTGTGCTTCGGTTATCGAATTATTTGGTTGTTGTTGTTGTTATTGTTCCTTTTCTCTGAATGATATGGAATGCTTACTTTATTATTTACTATGTCTTCTTTGATTCTGTATTTTTCTTTTCTACTGGCTTTTGTTATGCCTATACTTGATCCAAGTGTCGTTTTAGGAAACAACCTCTCTACGTCTGGGAGGTAGGTGTAAGGTTTGCTGTAGTCTACCCTTCTTAGACTCTGCTTGTGGGATTATACTACAGTTACTTGCTCGTAATTTTAGTTTTGCACTTTTTCTGAACTTTTTTTTTTGATGAAGTAAGTTGTTTCATTACCGGCATCAAGAAGATGCAAAGAGTACAAAAGAAGATATGCTAGCTCCGTTACATGATAGCAGTTAAGACACGGGAGCCAGCCACCAATTCAAAAAAATCTAGAGAAACTTAAAACATGACTATGTCTGGCCTAGAGTTAAAGAGCTAATGAAATCTAAGAAAGCAGTGTAACTATTCACATAAGACGGGTTGGACCAACAAAATAGACTGAACAAACATTTAGCTTTGAGTGAGTGATTAGGAGTTGAAATTCCATCAAAACACCGTTGATTCCTTTCTGTCCATAGGCACCAAAAAATACATGCTGGAATCATTCTCCAGGTGTTCCTGATGGCCCCATCAACTGTCAAGTGGCCCCAACTCACAACAACTTCTCTGATAGTTTGAGGCATCACCCAGTTCAAATTGAATAGGGAAAGGAACATATGCCATATGCCTGCAGCCACCGCACAATGCAAGAAAAGATGATTTACTGATTCTGCACTTTCCTGACACAAATAACACATGCTGACCAGCTGGAAGTTTCTTCTACAAAGATTGTCCACTGTCAAACAAGCATTCTTTAATGCCAACCAGCTGAAGCATATTACCTTTGGTGGTAGCTTTGTTTTCCAGATTAGTTTCCATGGCCATAAATCTGTAATATCATTCTGGGCGTACAACAATTTATACCCCTTCTTTACAGTGTATTCCTTTGCCTTAGGACCCCAACAGATGATATCCGTAGCTTGCGGATTCATGTTGTAACCTTCCAGCCTACCCATTAATTCAACCAGACTGCCAAGCTCCCAATCGTTGAAGTTTCTCATGAAAAGTAGATTCCATTGATTGTCCTCTCTGTTCTGCGCAACTGTAGAGTTAGGATCACGTGCTATTAGGAAGAGAGTTGGGTAAAGCTCTTTCAAGATGAGATTCCCAAGCCACCTATCTTTCCAGAATTTCACGTTCAGGCCATTCCCGACTTTGAAAGAAATTTGTTGAACAAAATCTTCCCAATATTTGCGTATATGTTTCCATGCCCCTACCCCGTGTGGAGAATTGCTTTGCTTAGTACACCAGTGGTTTAGTTCACCATGCTTAGCTGCAACCACTTTCTTCCATAAGCTATTTCCCTCTATTCCATATCTCCATAGCCATTTTAGCAACATGCTTTTGTTATGCTTGGCTAGGTCCCTGATTCCCAAACCCCCTTGTAGCTTTGGTCTGACCACATTACACCATTTAACTAAGTGAAACTTGTGCCCTTCACTGTTACCCTCCCAAAGGAAGTTCCTCCCGACTTTATCCAGCTGCTTCAAGACCTTGCCGGGCAACGGGAATAGTGACATGAGATACGTAGGGATACTATCCATGACACTATTGATGAGAGTTAGTCTACCACCCATAGAAAGATATTGCCTCTGCCAAGTAGCCAGCCTTTTCTCCACCTTCTCAATAACACTGCTCCAAATATCAATGTACTTATATTTTGCCCCCAAAGGGAGACCCAAGTAGGTTGTCGGGAATGACCCAACACTGCAACATAATTGTTCAGCTAAATCATGAAGATCAGGAACTGAATTCACAGGGTATATCACACTCTTGAGGATATTGATATGGAGACCTGAAATAGCTTCAAATATAAGAAGGGTCAGATTAAGATGCTCTACTTGGGATCTTTCAGCACCACAAAATATCAAGGTATCATCTGCATAAAGCAAATGAGAAACTGATACTGAGGTTTCTATGTTGTTTCCCACTGTGAACCCCTCAATCCACTTCAACTGCTTGGCTCTGTGCAACATCTTGCTGAGGCCTTCCATGGCAAGAATGAAAAGGAAGGGTGAGAGAGGATCACCCTGTCTGATGCCTTTTTGAGGAGAAAAAAATCCGACTGGGCTTCTGTTAACTAAAACAGAGTATTTCACTGTAGTGATGCTGTATTTGATCCATTTAATCCACCTATCTCCAAAACCCATCATCCTCAGCATATGCAATAGGTAAGTCCAGCTGACTTGATCAAAGGCTTTTTCAATATCCAGTTTACACAAAATGCCTGGCTGTCCACTTTTGAGCCTCCAGTCTAGAACTTCATTAGCTATTAAAACAGCATCTGCGATTTGCCTGGACTTGATGAAAGCATTTTGTTGTACCGAAATCAGCTGCCCAATCACAGTTTTAAGTCTTTCCGCCAGGACTTTGGCAAGGATTTTGTAAACACTGCCTATAAGGCTTATCGGCCTATAGTCTCGGAGTTCAATGGCACCCTTCTTTTTTGGAACCAGTGCTATGAAAGAGGTATTGTTGGACCTGACCATGTAACAACGCTGATGGAAGTGATGCATTGCCCCCAAACCGTCAGTTTTAAAAAAATACCATGTCTTCTGGTAAAAAGCCATAGTATAGCCATCGGGACCTGGAGCTTTATCGGGAGCGCAAGATTTAATTGTTGCAAGTATTTCATCTTCCTCAAAAGCTCTTTCTAACCATTCCTTTTGCTCCATCGTAAGCTGGCTAAATCTTCAAAGGTTGCAGTAGGCCTCCACAGCTCTTTTTCAGTGTACAGATTTTGATAGAAGTCAAGAATTTCATTCTTGATTTGATCTTTATCATCGATAATCTCATCTCCCACCTTCAGTGTATCAATCTGATTGTTCATCCTGCGGGAGTTCGCAATCCTTTGGAAATATTTGGTGTTTCTATCACCCTTCTTAAGCCATAAACACCTGGCTTTTTGCCTCCAAGACACTTCTTCTGCCTTAGCGATCTGTTGTAGTTCCATTTTTAGGACAAACATTTGTTCTTTTTCTGCTTGGGATGGGAGCCTGTTTTCGATTGCCTGCTCAATAGCCATAAGTTCATCCAGTGCTTTGCTCTTTCTGGTTTCCATCTTGCCAAAGATTTCTCTGTTCCAGTCGGTGATGTCTTTTTTAAGACACCTCAATTTCTGAGATAAAATAAAATCTGGACTACCCCTGAAAGAGTAGCTCTGCCCCATTCTTTAATTTTATCTAAGAACCCTTCCTCTTGCAACCACATGTTTTCAAATTTAAAATAGGAAGGATTGTCTTCCCAGTCACCATTTACCAGAAGTACAGGCCTGTGGTCTGACATAACTTTTGGAAGAGCAATTTGTTTTACAGATTTAAAGGTGTCACTCCATTCAGGTGATATCAAAAACCTGTCTATTCTAGAAGCTTGAATAGAATCTTCTCCTCGGGACCAAGTATAGAAGGCACCCTGTAAAGGGAGGTCAATTAAGTTCAGATCTTGGATGGTATCTGAGAAGCTTTTCATGGCTTTCGATCTTCTGATGCAGTTATACCTTTCACTTTCAAATCTGCATACATTGAAATCACCACCAATGACCCACTGTTCGTTCCAGATACCTCTAATAGCTGCAAGTTCGAGCCATAGATCCTCCCTTTCTGGATTAGAATGAGGGCCATAAACACCTGTGAAACACCATCGGAATTCTTCTTGAGAACTCTCTAACATACACGAGAGAGTGTATGAACCTTGTTGCACATCAATGCAACTCCACAACCTTTTATCCCAGAGAATTATTATCCCACCCCTACTACCACTTGCTTTGAGCTCAGTCCAACCAGCCCATCTATTGCCCCATATTTGTTGAATCATCTGTGACGACCAATCTACTATTTTTGTCTCCTGCAGGCAAATTATGTCTGCCTTCCATTTACCCATTAAAGATTTCACTGAACTTCGCTTAGCTGCTTCATTCAGCCCCCGCACGTTCCAACTGATAATTTTTACTTTCATTCAGAAAGAGCTTTGTGAAACCTGCCCCTATCCTCCTTTGCCATGCCATCATAATTTAAACCACATTTCAGCCTTTCTAGCTCGAGTTCACCTTTGAAACTTGTGGCAACATGCCATACCAGTAGTGTGGTTATAAAAACTTCTCATTAGGATAAAATGAGAAGTGTAAACTTAATTTTTCTCAAATTTAGAAATGTGTCATTTTTCTTGGAATTGACTAAAAAGGGATGTGTGTCAGGTAAACTAGAACAAAGGGAGTAATAGAACTTCTTTAACAAAGCCTTGGCCTAATATTTATAGGTTAAATCAAGGTGGCTATGTTGTTGAGATTGCATGTTCAATTCTCATAGAAGTATGGGCTTTAGTCTAACTTATATAAGATCATGTTTTGCTAGTGCTAGCTGAT
>JAJJBR010000101.1:0-83664 GCA_022817965.1 Solanum lycopersicoides | reverse complement strand
GACTTGGAAATGGGAGGCCATTATATGTACTCGTGGTTGGGCTTCCGAGGCCTAGAGCAGCATGACTCATATATGGGTTATTGTGGACAGATTGACTAAGTCTGCCACTTTATCCTGTGAAGTCTACTTACACGAGCGAGGAATATGTTGATGGCGTGTGTGATTGACTTCAGTAGGTAACTGGGATGACCATGCGCTTTGATAGAGTTCTCATATAATAATAGCTATGACTCCAGCGATTGTTGATGGCAACCGTTTGAGGCATTGTCATGGTAGGAGGTGAGATCTCCAGTTGGGTGGTTTCGAGGTTGGAGAGTCATCCATTTTAAAGTCGGAACCTCAATAATCTGCGTCACCACCAGGCTTAAGATGCTCTGCCTTAACCTGCTGACAATTAGGACACTTAGCCACATATTCTGCAATGACCTTCTTCATGCCATCCCACCAATAAATCTGCTTGAGATCATGATACATCTTGTGGAACCTGGATGTATGGAATATCTGGAACCATGGCCTCTGCAACAATCCTGGTCCGCAAATCATCCACATCTGGCACACACAGCCTGTCCTGATACCTAAGTATGCCATCACCTCCCAAAGCGAAAGACTCATTCATCTTCATCAGCACTGAGTCCTTCAGCTCCATCAACACGGATCTAGATGCTGACCCTGCTTGACTTCAACTACCAAGGATGATTCAGAACTAGGATGAACTGAAACATCCCCACTAGTGGAGTCAACCAAACGCACACCCAGTCTGGCCAGTCTGTGTACATCTTTACCAGCTCCTTCTTCTCATCCTCAACGTGAGCTGTACTTCCCATGCTCATCCTGCTCAAAGCATCAGCTACAACATTAGCCTTACCTGGATGATAGTGCACATTCATGTCATAATCCTTCAGCAGCTCCAACCATCTCCGCTGACGTAGATTCAACTCCCTCTGTGTGAACACGTACTGGAGACTTTTATGGTCTGTGAACACATCTACATGCACTCCATACAGATAATGCCTCCACAGCTTCAGTGCAAATACCACAGCTGCCAACTCCAGGTCATGAGTGGGATAATTCTTCTCATGAACCTTGAGTTGTCTGGATACATAGGCTATCACCTTGCCAACCTACATAAGAACACAACCCAAACCAACCCTAGATGCATCACAATAAACAGTGTATTTCTCACCACACTTTGGCAAGGTAAGCACCGGGGCTGAAGTGAGTCTGTCCTTGAGCTCCTGGAAACTCTTCTCACAAGTCTCCGTCCATTCGAACTTGGCTTTCTTCTTAGTCAAAGCTGTCAATGGGGCAGCAATGGAAGAAAAGCCCTCCACAAACCTGCGATAGTAACCAGCCAATCCCAAAAAGCTACGGATGTCAGTAGGAGTAAGAGGTTTTGGCCAGTTCTTCACAGCCTCAGTCTTCCTGGGATCCACCTCCACGCCCTGATCGGACACAACATGACCCAGGAAGGTCACTGATCTCAGCCAGAATTCACATTTGCTGAATTTGGCATACAACTGATGCTGTCTAAGTACCTGCAAGGTTAGTCTCAAATGTTGTTCATGCTTTTCCTTGGTCTTAGAGTAGATGAGAATGTCATCAATGAATACTATGACGAAATAGTCAAGGTATTCACGGAAGACCCTGTTCATGAGGTCCATAAATGCAGCAGGTGCATTCGTGAGACCAAATGACATGACTAAAAACTCATAGTGACCATAGCGGGTACGAAAGGCTGTCTTTGGGATATCTCCATCCCTAACCCTAAGCTGATGATACCCTGAACGAAGATCAATCTTAGAGAAGAAACTAGACCCTTGGAGTTGATCAAACAGATCATCTATTCTGGGGAGTGGATACTTATTCTTTATAGTGACTTTGTTGAGCTGCCGATAATCGATACACATTCTAAGGGTTCCATCCTTCTTCTTTACAAACAACACTGGAGCCCCAAGGGGATATGCTCGGTTGAATGAAACCCTTGTCAGTGAGATCTTTTAACTGCAGCTTCAACTCTTTGAGTTCGCTGGAGCCATTCTGTAAGGAGGAATTGAGATTGGTTTAGTATCGGGTTCTAAATCGATACCAAAGTCAATCTCTCGAAGGGGAGGGACTCCAGGTAAATCATCAGGGAACACATCTAAGAACTCATTCACTACAGGTACTGAGTCTATGGAAGGAATGTCATGATCTAAATCATTAACACTCACAAGATGACACAATAACCCCTTGGACATCATTTTATTGGCCTTAAGGTTAGAAATCAAGGGGTTAGGACGACTCGAATTGTACCCCTCCCAGACTAACTCTTCTTCATTAGGAAAGCGAAATCTCACCACTCTACTACGACAGTCCAAGCAAGCATAACAACTGTGAAGCTAATCCATGCCAAGAATAACATCAAAATCATGCATGGGTAACTCAACCAAATTTGCACACATAGTTTTTCCACTCACAACTATTGGGCAATCCTTGTATACTCTATCAGTTCTTACATTCTCTCCTAGAGGTGTACTAACCACTATAGGATCATGCAGAACTTCAGGCAATATCTCAAAAGTAAGAGCAAGCAGAGGAGTTACAAAGGAAAGTGTAGACCCTGGATCAAATAAAGCATAAACAGAAGTTGAGAATACTTGCAGCATACCTGTGACCACATCAGCGGACTTCTCCTGCTCCTCTCTGCCCTTCAGGGCATAGAACCTGTTCCTCTTAGGAGGCTCGGCTGCTACTGCACTCTGTGGATTACGCCTAGGCTGAGTATTACCTCCAGCCTGACCTCTGTTCTGTGGACAGTCTCTGACCATGTGTCCACTCTTACCACAACCGAAGCAGGCATTAGTGCCCTGTCTGCACTCTCCACTGTGAGCTCGGCCACACTTAGCACAATTCTTCTTAGTGCGCTGCATCTCACCTCCATTTCCCTTCTTGGGCTCAGGTCTGCCTCCTTTAGGTGTAGCACTCCTTTGAGGATTAGAATTCCCAGAACTCTGTTGCCCTATTTTGAACCTTGGTTGCTCACGGACGCCAAAGTTATTCCTGTGGCCTCCATGACTGGGTCCTGCCTGGTCTTGAGGACTGGGCCTCCTAGCATCACGGACACCTCTTTTTCTGCGGCTGTCCTCTACCTGCTGGACATGTACCATCAACCTGGAAAGATCCATATTGTCATGGAGCATGGCAGATCGACACTCCTCCTCCAGGTCTCCATTGATTCCGGTAAGGAACCTTCTCATCTCATCCCTGCTGTTAGAAACCAGGGAAGTAGCATACCTGGGAGATTTCAACAAGGTTCAGTATTGTTCTTATTCTTGCTATTAAATACTTAGGGGGAAAAAACATACCTTGACAGCTTAACAAACTTCAGGGAATACTCCTTGACTGTCATGGAGCCTTGTTGGAAGTTGATGAATTCCTCAACCTTGGCCTCCCTCATCTCCCTGGGAAAGAATCTCTCCAGAAATGTTGTCTTGAACAGCTCCCATGTGACTGGTACTCCACCTAAGACACGGCTATCTTGCCACATCTTGCACCAAGTTTGTGCTACATCCTTGAGCTGATAGGAAGCCAGCTCAGCCTTCTCAATGTCAGTGGCCCCCATAGCCACCAGGAGCTTATGCACCTCATCTACAAACTCTTGAGGATCCTCCGATGCCTTAACCCCTGTGAAAATGGGAGGATTCATCCTCGTAAAATCCCTCAGTCTGTCAGCCATGCTACGGACCGGTGGGTTCTCCCTCTAAACATCCTGTCAGTTGACCTGGGCAGTCATAGCCTGGGCCTGCATGGTAATGGCCTGTGCCATTTGGTCCAAAGATGCCCGCACCTCAGCATCAGTCAACCTAGCTGGGTTAACTGGCATGGCGACTCCTTCAGCTGGAGCCTGGGGTAGATCCTGATTACCCCCAGCAGCTGCTCCTCCTCTCCTCTGACCAAATCCTCTCCTAGTGTCCATTCTCTGGAAAAACAAAAAGGATTGATGTTAGACACGCTCATAACACCAAGAATTCAGACATTTAGAAAAGCACGATAAGATCAGAAGAAGGGAAACATTCCTACGCATCATGCAGTCTCTAATCCAGGATAGTGGTGCACTTCACTACCATGACTTAGAAACTACTCAATGTGGTTGATGTGAACTTATTATTTTCGTAATTTAACCTAGTGCTCTGATACCAACTTTGTCACGACTGGAATCTAGACCCCAGACGAGACCGGCGTCGTTGACCTCTCAGAGGTCGCAGACAAGCCTACTTACGTCATTCTTACTTTACATAGGTTAATTTTAGCGGAAAATTTGAAACTTTTTGTTTCTAAACATTACCTACTAAACATTTCTAATACATTCGTAATTCGTTCAACATCAACCATCTAAACATTAAGAGATAATCAAATGAAAGAAATAGTTCAATAACGTAATCGTATAATTGCCAAAATGGCACCCATACATAGTATGAATAAAATAAGAAAGAAACGCTAGTGGAACATGCTCCACTAGCTCAACTCCTAAACTAAGCTAGAACATAAACAGTAGCATCCTCGAAAGCATGAGGACCTACAAAAAACCGGATGAATGTTGGACGTCCGGATAACTGCAGCGATGATCCTGTAGCTCTATCGTCCACCTGTACCTGCACCTAAAATAGTAGAGTTTGTATAGGGTTAGTACACACTTGTACTAAGTATGGGTATATGCAAGCACACACCAAGGACATGCATGAGAAAGAATAGCTCTTTCCTAACAACATGATTTTTGGAAGTCAAGTCAGTGGACTTGCCAAATTGAGATTAGAAAAGTTTCCAAATTTGGATTAGGAAAGTAAGTGAGCTTTCCAAATTTGGATTAGGAAAGTGATACCATGGGAATAACATACATCATCATACTTTTCATATTTGCACACAGCACATAACATTTACACATAGCACATATCATATAGCATACAGTACGTTTTTCATGTAGCACATAACTTCTTTCATATCATTTATTCATATGCCATGAGACCTTGGAATCATGGACTTGACATTAAGACATCCCAGAAATGAAGGCTCAACATATGGGACCTCAACTAGGGAGTCTTCATTAGCAAACACAGAGTCTGCTTCATTCATTCATACGTACTTCATTTCATTTTGTTCATAGTCCAGTGTAACCACCGGTTATACCTAGGATGTAGTTTAAGACTTTCATTAGGTTCGTTGTGCAATGACCCAGAATGACCTAATGTCATTACTTGAATCTAACTCACCTCTTGATTATCCTATCCTAACACCTTTGGTATCATTCATTTCATTATGTGCATCATTTGAGGCTGGCCTCATTCATTCATTGGGAACTTTAACTTTACCCGACATAGATCATGTGAGCATCATGAAATCTAGTGGTTCCCCACACCGAAAAGAGATGGAATCACCGGTCAAAGTGATCCAATAACATGCTAGCGTATATGGGAATTTAACCCTGCCAGATCCCTATATTGGCAGTATAGGTTCGAAGACTAGGAGATGTATGGAGACCCATATCCGGCAAGCCGGACAGTCTCATCTCATGAGAGTTACGTGAACCTTCGCCCTTCCCGAAAGAAGGCATCACCGCTCATAGCTAGTCTATCGGTGCTCAGTATAAAGTTCCATTTCATTCATCTCATACGTCATGGAAGCTAACTTCTAGTATGAGGACATCATAGCTCATTAGATGATTTCTCATCTCATCATTCGTATTAAGTGTGTTAAGCTAAATACTCTCATTAGAGTGTTCATAGAGACTTGTCTCTTCATTATCTTACACCCTCATAGGTGAGTACGTGTTGGTAACATTTACTTAGGCTTCATTCATAGTTCGTTAAGTAATTCTTACATTCCTAAGATTATGTTGTACAAGACTTATGTATCTTGTATTTATGTCAAGATCTTGAATTAGATCTAAGTAGGTGGCATTTATTCTTATACGTTTTGTTCACGTATGATTTATATATCAATACTGAAATTTGGGCAAGGAATCCCATGTCTTGAATCAATTGGATATCATTTACATTTTTAATTGATTTTATTCTAATATTCATAACATTTTAAACTCTAAGTCAAATCACAATATTTAATTTGAAGGCTTACTTTTCTATTTTAAATCTCTCTTGCATTGGCCGATGGGTTGTGGGTTCGAGTCCCCACAACCCCACTTTTTTATTTTTCATTAGCATAATATTCTCCTATTCTTTATTAAACCAAGAGGTTGTGGGATCAAACCCCCACAGCCTCTTTTATTTTTCTCTTAATTTCGCCAAAGTAAGGAGGTTGTGGGTTCAAACCCCCACAGCCTCCTTCTTTATAATTTATTTTCGCTTAAGGGCTGTGAGGGGGTGGGTTCGAACCCCCACAGCCCCATAATTATATTTTCAATATTTTCCCTAAGTTAAGAACATGGACAGTGAGGTCGTGGGATCGAACCCCCACGGCCTCCCTTGTTTTAACATTTAATTTCGCGGGCATTAGCTAAGGGGTTCGAATCCCCTTAGCCCCAACATCTTTTTCTTATTTTATTTTTCCTTCTACTCTTCATGAATTCTGACCGAGGGTTGATGGGTTCGAATCCCACTCCCCTCATTAATTTTTCTCTTATTCTAGCCCTTGCTCAGACCCAGGAACGAACCCCCCAGCCCTCACCCTTTGCCGTGTCTGTTTCGCCCAAGGATGAGGTCACGGGTTCAATTCCTAGTGGCCTCATTCTTTTATTTCTTTAATAACTTTTCCAGATTCATATGCATTTTTATTTAGTCTATATTAACTTGTACAATGCTGGAAATTTTTAGTTACTTTTAACTCATAACATCAATGTTTTACTTAATTCATACATTCTTTAATAATTTCACTTCAACGTATTTTTAAGTGCATCCTTTAGAGAATTTATTGGCTATCAAATCCTTATTCAAGTCAGCCACATTTCTTAATTATGAACATCACAATCTTCATGAGTTTGGGTACGTAAATTAACAAACACAACATTAGCAATTTTAAGCCTCAAGGCCGAGATTCAACATGCCATACACATTTTGTTTTATATTTCTTAATTCGAACACACACATTGTTGTCTTTTCATGAATTAACGTACATCCAATACATTAACATTCAGCACAAACATCACATAATCCTAAGTCTACCAGCATTCATACCAACCTACATTCGTTGGGAGCTAATGACAGGGACATGCAACAGGGGAATCAACCTTAGTTTTTGAGCCGAATATACTGAGTCCTAGGGGCCTCTTGGGAAAGGGACCAAGAGTAAGAAGACACATACCTTGTTTTCTTGTTAAATGTCCAGAATGCTGCCCAAGAACCTCTCCAAAAATCAGTCCAAACACCCACACTCACACCTCACCCGACTAGCGTAGTAGTTCTGCTTAACGTTACCGGATTGTTTTCTCTTTGAGTTTCTATCTTTCAAGTTCTTGATGAACTTTTGCCTTTACTTTATTTTTCTTTTGCTGATTGTTTTCTCACGTTTTCAGCCAAGAAAAAGAGAGTGAAAGAGAGAGAGAATCGTGTAATAGAGAGTGGGGGGAAATGGGAGATAGAAGTCTAGTATAAGTAGGACTTTGTGGGTATGAATTAGTCAACTTATTAATTAATCAAAATTAATAAAAATCTGATTTATTTTTCCTAAATCAGCTATTATTAATTATTTATTATAAACTAAGTTAACACATTAAAATAAAAGCAAGTTAAATCTTGCTTCTAGTGGGGTTCGAACCCGGGTGACCCCATTTTGCGAAAATGGGTCACTTCGGGTTGCCCCACCCGAATTTCTTTATTTTTTTAACTTAATTAATTAAATAATTAATTACTCAGGGTAATTACAATATTACCCTTGGCCTGGAAAAGACCATTTTACCCTTGGACCCTCAAAACATAAAATTTCTTCTTTTGAGTCCGGTAAAAACTCTTTCGATTAAATCTTCGTTTTCGTGTGCCTCACATGGTTGGTTCCAACCTTTCCAAGCTCAATTAACTCCCCAAGTTAGTTGGATTGGTCGTAGTAAGGGTTCTGAGGTCTGGTTCTACGCGTATCAATACGTGTGGACCTTGGTCTAATCGCAAGCATTCTTGAAACACCTAAGTCTTGATCCTATTCATTTTTAGGGTTGTTACATGAATTATGACTTGTGAGTTGCTGGCTAAGATGTAAATGTTATAAGGCTGGTGATAACTCTCCAATGGGCCTTTTCATGATGTGATCATGTAAATGTGCTAACCTTACATGTATGAATTGTAATGAAAGGAAAATACGCATGCATTTCTTATGAGCTATGATGATAATTATATAGGGGGTAGACCCTATGACCTAAACTAAGCTATGGTGTTTGATAAAGACTCAATGACATTTCAAAAAAGACTCTAGCTTAGCACCAAGTGAACTAGAGTGAAGAGTGTCCCTTCCCACATAGGAAGGTAGGATCACTATGTTACTCATGAGATTGGAGACTATAATGCACGTAGCATAAAGAGGGTCCCAACTACTGCTCCTAGTTCTTGAACTAATTTGCCCTTATAAGAATACTAGCTAGTGGATCTATATAGAAACTATGTTCATGTATTCGTACTACCTTGGCAAGTAGTCCGCTTTCTTTTGGTGTAGGGTTCCATGACACCGGATTCCACATTAGCTCATGTGGTCTATGTCGGTTAAGGCAAGATATTCCCAAAAGGTAAAATGAAGTAATAAAGTGAAATCTAACTAGGATGACCTAAGGGATTTGGCTTAGTCTAGGTAGGGGTATAGGACTCTACCTATACATTGCACTAGTTAGCCTTGAGGAAAGTTTATGTACCTATGTGCTTATAATTGTATATGATATGTATATGATGATCTTACATGTTAATGACACTATATGATATGGGTTTCACTTATGATCATGTGGATGGTCTCAATTGCTATAGTATGATGAGGTTATCTCTTAATGATATAGTATGTGAAGTTGGAAATTGTTTATGGTTCTTGTTAGGTTTACTTGATTGAGTGAGGTTATGGGGCTTTGTTTAGTCATTGCACTAGTTGACTTATTGAGGGTTTATGAGTAATGGTGTTGCTTTGGTTATGATGTTAGGAAATCTTATACATTCTTGTTGATAGTATAACTTGATGAAATATTTGTCTTGATTATGTGCTAAATTATGTTGATGTGCATGTTAACATGACTAGACTTGATATTGTTGGTCTTGTGATGTACATGGTCTTGACTTAAGGAATATGTATTTATTGACTTGTGTTGGTTTTTGAATATGCATAAGGCTTTTCAAAGTAAATTTTGCATGGTTTTATCAAATGTCCCCTTTTTAGCATGATTTCTATGTTGTGTGTGCATATGTGCCTATACTCAGTACAAGTAATGTGCTAATCCCATTTCTCCCTTTCTCCCAAACATTTTAGGTTCCGGTCGTTGAATGTGTTCGTGACAACTCTTGAAGGATGACGTGGCTTCTCAATCTCCAAGTTGGGTAGGTCCTCACCACTTCGAGGGCAATACCACTTTCTAGCATTGGAAGTTGATTAGTCTTAAAGTAACTTTGTTCATTCTCTTTCATTTGAGTACTATGATTGTATAGCCTATATGTGGCTTTTATTGTATTTATGTAAGGGCAATTGGTTGTACTCTTGTTTAGATGGTTTAATATGAGACATCCGTTTTAAGACTATGTTATGTATCTTATATATATATATATATATGTGTGTGTTTGTGTGTGTGTGTGTACGCGCGCGCGAGCGAGCGCGTGCGCGTGCCATTAAAGTATAAGACTATGTAATCTTCTTATATGAAGGGTCTAAGTATACTCGATATGAATATATATTATGTGTATGCGGGAGTTCTATGTTAACCTCATAATAGATATAGAAGAAAAGTTTTAAATTTTCCGCATTATTAACCTATGAATGTAATGATGAATGGTAAAAGTCTAGTCCTAGTCCTCTTCGAGGACGACGACGCGGGTTACGTCTAGGGGGTGCTCCCCGGATGTGACAAACTTGGTATCAAAGCATGAGGTTGAACATCCCTAAAAACGATGTCTCATTAAACCACGTCTATGTAAATTCTTATTCATAATTGTGAAGAGCACCACACTTATGAATGAAAGACTATGTGATGCTTAGAAACTCTCATCCTCTTGTATTCCTACGCGTACCTCTAGAATCTTGTTATATGCTTTCACCTAAACCTTGTATCGTGGTTATAGGTATGAATACTTGAAGAGCAGCGGCACGAAGAGCCGAAAAATTCATTGCTAATGTGGGGGCTAATGACAAACAAGCTCCTCCACAAGACAAAGAAGTTCCTCCACTTGAAGAAGTTGCTATGGATGATCAAGTTTCGGTTTCTCCTCCTCCTATGATGGATAGGGATATAGGGGCATCCATTCTCTAAATGGCCCAAGCCATTACGATCCAAGCACAATCCGTCACAACTCAAGCACAATCTATGATGTCCCAAGCTAATCGGGAGGTGGTATCTCGAGGAAACTAACAATTTAGCACCATGGCCTCCCGTTTAGGGATTTCACTAGGATAAATCCCCCTACTTTCTATGGGTCCAAATTTGAGGAAGACCTCCAAGATTTAATTCATGAAACCTACAAAATTCTCTATGCTATGGGGTTGACTACTAGTGAGAAGGCCGAGTTAGCCACCTACCAACTAAAAGACGTGGCCCAAACTTGGTACATCCAATGGAGAGACAATAGGCATTTAAGGGTGGACTGGTGACATGGGAGATTTTCAAGAACTCTTTTCTTGATAGAGTCATTCCTAGAGAGAAAAGGGAAGCAAAAGTGGAAGAATTCATCAACCTTCATCAAGGAGGTATGAGTGTACTTGACTACTCTTTGAAATTTACTAAATTATCAAAGTATGCTCCTTCTTTGGTTTACGATCCTAGGGATGAGATGAGTCATTTTGTGATGGGAGTGTCGGATGACTTGAAAGAAGAATGTTGTTTGGCCATGCTACATGATAATATGAACGTTTCTCGTCTCATCGTTCATGCTCAACAAGTGGAAGAGACAAGGGTTAAGAGAAAGAGTTGAGATAAAAATAGGGCAAAGTCGTTTGATGATGGTTATTCAAAGGGTAGGCTTTATATCCAAGAAAATCCTAGGTTAAAGAAGAGGTTATCCAATCAAGTTCCTTCCAAATTTCCCAAGTCTTGAGATGATAGGGTGTCTAACCCTTAGTCTAAAAAGGGAAAAGGTACTAGCTCACCAAGCAAGAAGCTAACTTGTGGAAAGTGTGGTAAGAAGCATTATGATGAGTGCCTTGTTTGGGAGGACAATTGCTTTGGGTGTGAAAAAAGTGGCCACAACTTTAGGGATTGCCCTAATGTGAAAGGGCAAGACGAAGGTAGTGGGCAAGCTCAAGCTAGTGGTTCTAATGTGGATCCTCCAAAGAAGAATGCCTTTTATGCACTTCCTTTTATAGATGAACAAGAGAGTTCTCCTGATGTGGTGACCGGTATGTTATAAGTCTTCTCTATTGATGTATATTCTTTACTTGATCCAGGTGCTACATTATCTTTTGTTACTCCTTTGGTAGCTAGAAAGTTTCATATTTTGCCCGATATTCTAAATGAACCTTTTATGGTGTCCACCTCGGTGGGTGAGTAGGTGGTTGCGAAGAGGGTATATAGAAATTGTCATATAATGTGTCCTAATAGAGTTACTCATGTTGAATTAGTAGAACTTGATAAGGTTGATTTTAATGTCATTTTGGGAATGGATTGGTTGCATAATTTTTTTGCTTCCATTCATTGTAGAACAAGAGTTGTTAAGTTCAATTTTCCTAATGAAACAGTTTTAGAGTGGAAGGGGGGAAATTCTATTCCTAGAGGTCATTTCATTTCTTGTTTGAAGGCTTGCAAGATTATCTCAAAAGGGTGTTTATACCATATTGTAAGAGTTAAAGATTTAGACTGCAAAAACCCTCCCATTGAGTCGGTCCCCTTAGTAAGGGAATTTTTGTAGATCTTTCCTAATGATCTTCCCGGAATCCTTCCCAAAGGGAAAATTGATTTTTGTATTGACTTGCTACCAGATACAAATCCCATTTCAATTCCTCTTTATAGGATGGATCCGACCGAATTGAAAGATTTGAAGGCTTAACTCAAAGATCTACTATACAATTGTTTCATTCGGCCTAGTGTTTCTCCATGGGGTGCTCCGGTATTGTTTGTGAAAAAGAAGGATGAGTCCCTTAGAATGTGCATCGATTACCATCAACTCAACAAAGTCACAATCTATAACAAGTATCCTCTCTCTCGGATTGATGATTTATTTAATCAACTCTAAGGTGCGAGTTACTCTTCCAAGATTGACTTGAGATCGGAAAACCACCAACTTAGGGGGAGAGGTGAAGATATTCCCAAAATGGCATTTCAAACTAGATATGGTCACTATGAGTTCTTAGTAATGTCCTTTTGTCTCACTAATACCCCAGCGGCGTTTATTGACCTAATTAATAGGGGGGTTCAAAATTACCTAGATTCATTTGTCATTGTCTTCATTGACGACATCTTGGTATATTCGAAAAATGAGGGTGAGCACATGGACAACTTGAGGGTTGTGTTACAAGTGCTTAAGGAACACCAATTATTCGCCAAGTATAGAAAATGTGAGTTTTGGTTGATGTCGGTAGCGTTTCTTGGTCATATCATCTCTAGTGAGGGTGTAGATGTTGATCCAAGAAAGACCGTAGCGGTGAAAAATTGGCCTAGACCTTTGGCTCCTATGGATATTAGAAGTTTCTTAGGACTAGCCGGTTATTATAAAAGGTTTGTCTACGGGTTCACATCCATTGCTTCCCCTTTGACAACCTTGACTCAAGAGAATGTGAAATCTGAGTGGTCGAAGGCATGTCAAAGAAGCTTCCAAGTGTTGAAGGATAGGCTTACTTCCGCTCCAGTATCGACCNGTGGTATTTGCCTTCAAAATATGGCGGCATTATCTCTATGGGGTTCATGTTGATGTGTATATGGACTATAAAAGTCTTCAATACACATGCACCCAAAAGGAATTGAATCTCCGACAAAGAAGGTTGTTAGAATTGTTAAAAGACTACGACATAAGTGTTCTCTATCACCCCGACAAGGCTAACTTGGTGGCGGACGCTCTAAGTCGTTTGCCATGGGATGTCTGTCCCATATGGAAGAAGCCAAGAGAAACATAGTGAAGGATGTTCATAGGTTGGCTCGTTTAGGGGTTCGAATTGAAGATTCTCCAAATGGTGGTGTTGTTGTACATCATAACTCTGAATCATGTTGGGTGGTTTAGGTGAAGTCTAAGCAACACCTTGATACATTATTGATGGAGTTGAAGGATCGGTTATTGGAAAAATGAATGAGTAATTCTACCAAGAGGGGGATGGTGTTCTTAGGTACCAAGGGAGATTGTGTGTGCTGAATAGGATTTTTGAGGAAGCTCATGGAGCGCGTTACCTTATTCATCCGGGTTATACAAAAATGTACCACGATCTTAGAGAGGTGTTTTAGTGGGATGGCCTAAAAAAGGACATTGTAGAGTTTGTTGAAAAGTGTCCCAATAGCCAACAAGTGAAGGCCGAGCACCAAAACCCGAGTGGTTTACTACAAGAAATCCAAATTCCTACTTCGAAGTGGGATATGTTAACGTGGATTTCGTAGTAGGGTTGTGTTAGACTCGAAAGCAATATGACTCTATATGAGTGGTAGTGGATAGATTGACCAAATTCGCTCACTTTATTCTCGTTAAGTCTACTTATTCAGCAGAAGATTATGCAAGGAGCTATACTGACAAGATAGTGAGTCTTCATGGGGCTCATTTGTCCATCATATCAGATAAATGTGCTCAATTTACATCTAGGTTTTGGAGGTCTTTTCAAAGAGGTTTGGTACTCAAGTACAGTTAAGCACCGCTTTTCATCCTCAAACGGATGGTCAAGCGGAGCGTACTATTCAAACTCTTTAAGATAGGCTTAGAGCTTGTATCATTGACTTTAGGGGAAATTGGGTTGAGCACTTTCCTTATGTGGAGTTCACATAACAATAGTTTTCATTCATCAATATCTATGGATCCTTTTGAAGCGTTGTATGGTAGGAGGTGTAGAGCTCCTATTGGATGGTTTGAGGTTGGAGAGTCTTCGCTTCTTGGTCCCGATTTGATTTATAAGACCTTAGAGAAAATTCATATCATAAGGAACCGATTGCAAACAGTCTATACAAAAGTCTTATGTCGATCATAGGAGAGAGACCTTGAATTTGAAGAGGGTGATAAGGAGTATTTAAAAATTTCTCCCATGAAAGGGGTGGTTAGATTTGGCAAGAAATAAAAGTTAAGTCCTTGTTATGTGGGTCCCTATGAAATTTTGCAAAGGGTTGGCAAGGTTGCGTATGAGATGAAATTCTCTAGTGAACTCTCTTCGGTTCATCCGTTTTTTCATGTATCCATGCTTATGAAGTGCATTGGTAATCCCAAGTCCATTCTTCCTATTGAAGGTCTTGATTTGAAAGAGAACCTCTCCTATGAGGATGTTCTGGTTGAAATCCTTGATCGTCAAGTGAAGAGGTTGAGGCACAAAGAGGTGGGCTCCATAAAAGTGTTATGGAGAAACAACCTAGTTGAGGGAGCAACATGGCTGTCCGAGGCAGACATGAAGTCGTGTTATCCTCATCTCTTTTCTAATGAAGGTTAGTTGTTCTTACTAATAATGAAAAATAATGAGTTGCTTTGAATTTGACTTGTTTTGCAAAGTTGTGCATGTTTAAGGTAAAAAGGTTTATGCTAAAATGAACTCTCATGGAAAAATACTTTTTTGCTTGATTTGCACTATTGGTGTATTTGGTATGTTGTTGCCTTCATGAAATGATATTGAGCATGTTGATATGTGGAGAAAGGAATTTCGCGATTTTGAATTCTTATGTGTGAAAGTTAATATTTGGGTTACTTGTGTAAATGCCATGATTATGTGTTCAGGAGAGATGTGAAACACTCTGTGAGTTATAACTCATGTTAATTTTTGTATACTGCTGGTTGGGTTGCTAGTCTTGAGTCTATCCTTTCCCTTTTAAAAAAGTTTAGTGTCATTCCGGGACGAATGTTCCAAAGGGGGGGATAATGTAACACTGAAAAGTCAAGACCTAAGATAGATCCTGACAAGTTGATCTAAGGTTGATAATATTGTTTTAAGATCTAAATTAATATTTAAAAGTCATCTAAGAAGTTTTAAGAGCCAAGACGTCAAGGAAAGACCTTGACGTCCGGACACTAGCTAAATCAAACTAGTTGAGGTCTCTATGTTTAGTGAAGGTTTGGGAGGATTAAATGAAGTTTAAAACTTATAAAAAGACTTTCAATAGGTAAAATGTAGTATAGAGTGTCTAAACATCCGATAACCACTCCCCAAGGACCACCTGAAGGGTCCTTAAGGAGGACCCAAAACCTTGGCAAGAAACCTGCCAAGGGAGCTTGTGGAAGTCGAGATTTAGAGTCCACTCCGCAACACACAACTATCACGTGAAGTGGCAAAAGTTGCCTTGCTACGCGTTCCCTCCACGAGGATCACTGCTTCAAACTGGATTTTAATTTTAAAAATTTGAAATTAGCCCCGCCACGTGCACCCACTTCCCAGATTCGTTAAAATCGTATTTTAAGCATTTTGACATCACAAAAATACCCAATTAAGTGAGGGGTCTTTTGGGTAATTTAGGGGGTGATTATATATAGCCTAAGGGTCAGTTTTAAGTCAATTTTAACTCACCTTAATCAAATTACCAAAACAAAACTCAAAATCTCTCACCTCTCTGTACTTTCTCTCTCCCAAAATCCTCCATTGAAGGAAGACCAAATCTTTAAGAAGAAGACCAATATCTTTAGGATTTATCTTCAATTTCGTGGATTTAATCTTAATTAAGGTATAAGTTCTTTACTTTTGGGATTCCTTTCCCCAAGAGGTCCTTTCAAAGATGATTTCTAAATCAATTAATTCCAAGGATTTTTCTATTCTAATGGGTTTCCTTCGAAACTTGATTGATGATTGATTATGATTAATTGTGATTACCTATGAATAATTAAGTGTAGATTGTTGAGTAATTTATTCCAATTGATGGAATTTCGTGTGGATCATGTCTCTTTTCAAAAATCCCCCAAATCTTGGATCTTGCTTATGAATCGATGAGAATTGAAGAATGTATTGATTGTTAGACTTGTTTATCTATTCTAATTCATTCATGGACTTCCTAGGGTAATGTATTGTTGGAATTGGATCTATTTATTGAAGATTTCATGATGAACCCTATTCCCCTAACCCTAGGTTATGAATTGAAGTTAATTGGGATAGGAAATATGCAACTGACCTATCTATTGTGCTAATTAATAATGTGTGATGATATTACAGCCATTATTTGGTTGAATTGGATGGTTTATGGTAATACCTTGATGGAAGCTTGTGAAGGAGACCTGGTAAGTCTTTTGATCTCAATTCTTTACTTCAATTATGATTGCTTGTGGTTAGTGATGAAGTTATATTGAAGTGTACCTTATGATGAGATTGATTAGGGTTGGTATGATGTTATTGGAATGTCTTGAATTATAACTTGTGAGTTGTTGGCAAAGATGTAAATATTATAAGGGTGGTGATAACTTACCAATGGGCCTTATCATAATGTGACTATATAAATGTGCTAACCTCACATGTATGAATTGTAATGAAAGAAAAATACTCATGCAATTCTTATTGATCTATGATGATATTTATATAAAGGATAGACCCTATGACCTAAATTAAGCTATAATGTTTAATAAAGACTGAAAGACATTTCAAAAGGGACTCTAGCTTACCACCGAGTGAACTAGAGTGAGGTGTGTCTCTTCCCACATAGGGAAGGTAGGATTACTATGTTACTCATGAGATTGGAGACTATAATGCATGTAGCATAAAGAGTGTCCCAACTACATCTCCTAGTTCTTGAACTATGTTGCCCCCATAGGAATACTAGCTAGTGGATCCACATGGAGACTATGTTCATGTTTTGGTACTACTTTGGCAAGGAGTTCGCCTTCTTTCGGTGTAGGGTACCATGACACGGATTCCACATTAGCTTATGTGGTCTATGTCGGTTAAGGAAGGATGTTCCCAAAAGGTAAAATGAAGTACTAAAGTGAACCCTAACTAGGATGACCTAAGGGGTTTGGGTTAGTCTAGGTAGGGGTATGGGACTCTACCTATACATTACACTAGTTAGCCTTGAGGGAAGTCTTACAAAGACGTTATTATGTGCATATAATTGTATATGATATGTATATGATGATATTACATGTTAATGACACTATATGATATGGGTTTCACGTATGATCATGTGCATGGTCTCTATTGCTAAAGTATGATGATGTTATCTCTTAATGATATAGTATGTGAAGTTGGACATTGTTTATGGTTCTTGTTAGGTTTACTTGATTAAGTGATATTATGGGGCTTTGCTTAGTCATTGCACTAGTGGACTTAATGAGAGTTAATAAGTAATGGTCTTGCTTTGGTTATGATGTTAGGAACTCTTATACATGCTTGTTGATATTATAACTTGATCATAGATTTGTCTTGATTATGTGCTTAATTATGTTGATGTGCATGTTAACTTGACTAGACTTGGTATTGTTGGTCTTGTGATGTACATGGTCTTGACTTATGGAATATGTGTTTAATGACTTGTGTTTACAATATCCTTGACCCTTAACTATGTGCCCACATAGGACTATAACTTAGTAGATCCACCTAGATAGCTATGTAAGAATGGTTGCAACTTAGGCAAGTGATAACCCTCTCTTTTCCGTGTGGGATAAGAACACTGTATTTCATATAACTCACATGGTCTTATGTCGGTTATCACACTTCTTTACCTAATATAATAATGTAAATGAATAAGTCAAGTATGTGAGCTATTGTTAGGGCTTGTCTTAAAGGTTACTACATAGGGTGAGGGAGGGTATGGTACTTCTCTTACTCATTTTACATGTGGGATCTAAGGAAGGGTCTTAGTAATGGTCTTGTATGATTAAGTTGATTACATGTTATGTATGCCAAGTTATATATGACCTTATGAATCAAGAAAGTGATTACAAAGTATGAGGTTATGTTGTATGCATGTAGTAGGTGGCTTGAGGTGGTGCTTAGACTTGGATAGGGTTATGGGGTTCTATTCTTGGCATTGCATAAGTGTTGTTTTGGGTTGTCTATGTGTTTATTATTATCATTAATTAGTTTGCTTGTAATCTGTCATATATAGGTTCATGTTGGGTTAATTGTTATAATGCATGGTTTTGAATTAATTGTGCCCTTTTTCATGCATTGATGATTTTATGCATAGGAGCCATTCCAAATAATTTCACATTGACTTTAATGCACTATTCAGAACAACACAATCGTGATACAAGATCAACACTAAATCAATAAGCATTTTAAACAATTTTCAACACATCATACACCAATACTTAATTACATTGGCTTTTATTACCCGTTTTCCATCCTTATAATTATCCAATATGGACGAGTAAACCGATCACTAAGTCTCATTACTCCCTAATACATACCACAAGGAAATACATGATTCAATACACTTAACAAGGGTTTATAAATCCAGTTGCCTCAAATAATCAAGCAATTATATTGAGATTTGAGTATTCCCTTTCACAAAGCCTCAAAGTGCTTCCAATCTATCTAATAGATAATGTCATAGGAATACGAATATAATGACACCCATACTCCTATATTTAGTTTGGGCTCGAAAATTGGGTCAAAAAGTCATATTTAGCCCTCAAATTCGAATATGAAATTTTATTTCATATTATATTTACCCATGATAAAATAAACTCACATGCAAAATTTCAGCTACAACGGGTTGTTATTCTACCCCAAAATCAATATTTTGTTCCAAGTAAGAACCCTAGACATATATTTTCATAATTTAGCATAAATTATACACGTCTTTGACCTAAAAATATGCTCCTTATTACTTAAAAATTTGATTGAATGGATGAGAATAATTAAGTAGATGCTTTGGGATGAATATTGAAGCTTTAACACACCATAAAACATGAACTCTAATAACATGTAAATGTCAGGTACGTATAGAGTTTTATCATGATTCATAACGTTTTAAAGTTAACTTCTTGCAATCAACTAGATATGTCTTGCCATACAAATAGATTTCCTCTTTTTTCTTATAATAAGTGAAGGCGCTCCAACTCTTTTCCCATGGAAGATTGCAAATAAGAACAACTAGCATGTGATCAATTTTTCCTCTCCCTTAATGGACTATGATTGATGAATTATTGCAGGCATTTATTAAATGAATATTTTTGTATCTCCATTCAATTTGATGGAAGTCTATACGTGTGTATAAAGATCTACTTCTCTTTTGTACTAATGATGTGGATAAACTACGCCCATGAAACTTCTATCTAGGTAACCTTTCTATTCACCTCTTTTTTCTTGCTTTTATCAAGGACAAATATCAAGACTTGAATTAATAATAAATTGACTTCTCTGTCTAACAAAGGTTCAAAAATTTGTTTCGAGGTGCGCCATTATAACTCTTTAGGGTTGAAGAGTTGATACCATTTTCCTGTATCATACACTTAGCAATAACCCTTTCATAACCGCCTATCTCACTCCTCTATAGCATTATCATATCACCCCTACTCGTATGTTTAGAGAATTTGTCATATACCATCTCTTCCTAACTAAAATCTCTACGTACATAGCTCGTGTCATTCAAGATTCCTTCTCAAATGCTTCCTATCTAACAAGTACCGTTTAATCAAAACTAGTAACTTCATGTACTCTAATCCCACTATGTACAACCTGACTAATCACAACTTAGGTCTAACCAATCAATTTTCCTTTTGTTAACCTTACCATTAGTCACAAACTAATTCTTTATAGCCAACACATAGATCATAATAGGAACTACCATCTATATATATATATATATATATATATATATATATATATATATATATATATATATATATATATAATTTTCACCAATTGTCACACTTATCCATCAATTTTATAACCATGTAAAGAATACAAATGTTATTAATACTTATTCGAGGTTTTTGGCACATACAGTAAAAAAGCCAATTATTAACATACTCGGAATGATATGTGGTGAGAATTTGGTCCTTCTCGGTCAATTAGGGTATATCTAGTAACATTATTTTACTGATACATCCACCTATCAGATTGTGTTACTGTCTTCTTCCAAGAAAAAAATTGGTTCAACAACATCAATTTTTAGAACATGTGTAATGCTGAAAAATCTATGTATATCACAGACTAAGATCAAATGTCCTCTATAGGAATAGATCCTATAAGTATGGAGGAAATATATAATTCAAGATTTGGTTACATCTCCCTAAGAAGATGTGCGTGGAAATGAACGACTCATATATTTAACTAGGTAACCAATAATATTTTTAGCATATACTATACATTTCTCAATTGAACCAACGTGACACAGATGGTATAAATGCAACATTAGATGCAAATAACATAAAATCCCCTACATACCTTGTCAAGTGATACGGTCGAATAAAATGAGCTTAATTTACTCTAAAATTTGGTAACTTAAGCTCTTTTTTGTATCTTACATGTTGACACTTTAGCAACTTCTTACCTTAACCATAGTAAGCATAATATGAAAAACATGATCATGTAACACTAAAAATTAACTTCTTAACTTTGCTATATCGCACGTTCTGATTATGAATGAAGGTAGCATTTCCTAAATATTCAAGCACCCCCCTAATTATAATTGTGGTGCACAACACATTCATAAGTAAAACTCTACTAGACACATCTTTGTAGATTCCCTAGGAAGAATTGCTCTGATACCACTATTTTCATACCTTCAACCCTAGGTGAGGTGCACAAGTACCATATGAACACTTGTTTTACAAATGACCAATGATGGGAAAGTAAAATACTATGCATATAGATATACTAATGAGAAACTTCTTATACAACACATGTCGACTATCTAAACTGATACATGTGACAAGTGAAACTATGAACATAGATGATTGCTTTACAATGTCTACAAAACATCTACTTGAATATGTGATAGTACGACAATAAAAATATGCATATTAAAGACTTGGAAAAGTCCTGAATTAACCTGGAGCTCACCAACAACCAGTGAGTATCATGTTCTTCTATTGGGGGATATCTACTAGTTGAATATTTATACCTGCAACATGAAATGCATCATCCCAGGAAGTTACGTTAGTACGAAAGAATGTACTGAATATGTAAGGCATAATACAACCATATGTAAAATGAAAGCTCAAGTTAAACCAAATACAAATAGATAAGGATTTGAGACCACATTTGCTTATACTTGTGTAGTCTTGTATGTTACATTCTTTTCTTTACATTTAAGTGCATAATAATATTTATAAGACATATGATACTAATAACCAGATGATCAATGATACAAGAGGATGACCCATTCTAGGCATTTTAACCCTAGGGTGTTGTCCTCATAATTACAGAAATATCGTCGGTTCATGATAGGCTTTCGCCCTAGAGCTTGCACCCTTCTATACCAATCGGAACGGCCATGCTAGGATTTCTCCCCTGTGTTTCCACCCTTTTATACAAATTGGGATCGACCCATGCTAGGCATCAGCCCCTGGGCTGCCACCCATAATTTTACAAATTGCTTCACTTAGATTCTTTATTCTTTGAGATTGTTGTTTATCAGTTCATAACTCTTTTGAGATTGCTCGTTGGATAATCATAACTCTTTTGAGATTGTACTTTTGATGATCATTATCTATTTTGGGATTGTTGTTTTGTTGGTCATAATCATTGTTGAGATTTGAAACTATGGTACAATAGTAGAAGACATATAAATATGCACTTATGATGATAACAATGCCATGGGAATCAAATGTAATACCAACGTAATACTTAAGAGCTTATATGACTCAGTAAGCATTTTGAAATCTCAAATTGAAGAACATATCAAATGAAGACATTTAACATTCACCCAAGAGAATTGAACTCACATGATAATCATACACTCACTAAATATGTTACGACCCGAGAGTATCCCTTGGAAGTAACCAGCGTCATCCACCACGAAGAGGTCTTGGAAAAGACCTTAGCATTCATCATCGCATATTCGATAGAATAAAAGTGAAAAATTTAAAATGTTTCATTTGAAGTTCAACTTCATTTCATATATAAATGTCACATCCAAGGAGAACCCACTAGACGTAACCGGCGTCGTCGTCCTATAAGAGGACTAAGACTAGCCTCTTAGCTTACATCATTACATTCATCGGTTAAAGTGCTGAAAATTTAGTACTTTTCAATTAATTCTACATTGAGGTTTACATAGACCTCTACATACACATAATATATTTATCGATTATACGTAGACCTTTCGTATAAGAAGATTACATAGTCTTCTACTTTTATTGCACATACGTAGTATAAGATAGTCTCATAAGAATTCTATAACATTGTCTCATATTAAACCATCTAGATAAGAGTATCACAATTTGGGCATATCTATTACATCAACAATTATAACCACATATAGTCTTTACAAGTATAGTACCAAATGAAAGAGAATGAACAAAGTGTCATTGAAACTAAACAACATCCAATAGGTAGATAAGGGTATCCTCCTCGGAAAGTGAGGACCTATCGAACTTGGAAGATAAGAATCCAAGAAATCTTCAAAGCCTTATCTAATATCAATGGCTGGACCCTATATTGGTAGTAAACATCAAACATTGGTTAGTACACACTTGTACTAAGTATGGGTATATGCACATAAACAAGTGAAATCATGCTAAAGAGGACATTTTAGTCAAAACCATGTTAAAGTACTTTGAAAAGCCTTATGCACAATTAAGAACCTGTATAAGCCAATAATCACATAATCCATAAGTCAAACCCATGTACGACTCAAGACCAACATCAACAAGAAATGGTCAAGTCAACATATACAAGAGTTCACAACATCATAATATAAGCAAGTCCCTTACTCATAACCCACCATTTAGCCTACAAGTGTAATAACCAAGCAAAGCCCCATAACCTTACTCAATCAAGTAAACCAAATAAAGAATCACAAATAATTTCTAACATAACATAACATAGAATACATAATAGCCATCATTATATTTAGCAATATAGACCAGTAGAATGTTCATCAATGAAATCAACATCATATCGGATCATCACATGTAAAGTCAACATAAGCATAACATTTACTTTATAAAATCATTATATCATAAGAACATCCTTCTAGGACTTCCCTCAAAGCCAACTAGTGCAATGCTTAGGTAGTGTCCCATACCCCTACCTAGACTAAGCCAACCTCTCAAGTCACCCTATCTTGTAATATTCCAGAAAATGTACTTGTCTAGTGAAGAGTCTATTAGGTTTTAAGAATATGTATTGGGGTACATAGGCATCCCAATGCCCAATATTGAGTAATATTGGGCATGTTAGAGAATATTGGCTTAAGGGTGTTAGCCAATTTCTAAGTATTAACAAGTAAATTAAAATACACTTTGATGTTCAAATGCTCCAATCCAAGCTTGTTTAGGATTTGTACCGGCAATGAAGACCCTAAGATAAAATTCTTATATTCTTCGCTTACTCACATTAGGTACGATGCATCCAACTGTCAAGCCTAGGTACCATAGAACATGATCATTTAAAATGATCATGTAGATTAAGCAGTGCCCAAGGACATAATGAGGATTCTTGGGACAAGAAGTGAACTTTCCAAGTGCAACTACAGAGTGCACGGTTAGGAAAGTGCACGGCAACACATGTGCAAGCACATGTGCTACCGAACGACAGACCAAGCGACCGAGCCCAACTGATTCGGTTAGAGCGGTTAGGGAGACGGCATGCGTCGTGTCAAGCCACGTTGGGACGATCTTCCTAACCAATCCTAGGCTATAACTAAGTTACCTAACTATCTAACTAACCTAGGACTAACTAAAAATAAACTAACTAGTGTGCCCAAAATCCTAAGACATAACCGGATGACACTAGCCGAGTAGCTAACTAAAGAAATATCCTAATACCTAACCTAGGATGGTCCAAAGGGGTTGGTTATGGTCCTAGTGATTTAGGGGTACTTTAGTAATTACCCTAGGTCAATTAATGATATAAATTAGCAACTTAATTAATTAATTTAAATTCATGGTCAAACCCGAGACCCTTAGCAAATTTTCAGAATTTGGCTAAGTCAAATGGCCTCCTATTTTTAGTCAATTTATGAGGGGCGTTTTGGTAATTAGCTAATTGATTTATTTAATTTAGTTAATTAGCCTAAGTTGAATTAGTCAATATTCAGTTCCTAAGACTTAGACTCACGTTTCTCCAGTAGAAACCTACGACTGAAAAACAGTGAGCAAACATAAGAAAAACAGAAAAATACTCTCTGTTCTCCTTAGGCGATTTCAAGGCAATTCTTCAAGATTTTTGTGCAAAGAACAGGATGATCTTCGTAGATTCAATTCTACAGTAAGGTATGGGTTTTCTCTCTTGGATTCCTTTCCCCATGAGGATTTTCAAACATTTTAAATTCAAGAAAACCGAAACTAGGGTTGTTTCCAATGAAATTGTCGAATGTTCATCTCTCTAGTTCTCCATATTTCTGATTCTAGTAGTATGTATAATGCAAATCTCGAGCATGTTGTTGGTATGTGGTGCTAACTGATCATTATGTGTAGTTTTCTGTGATTTGGTAACGTCGAATGAGACCTATAGGTTAGATCCGTATGATTAGAGTATCATTTAAATGAGATAAGAAGTGCTCTAATGCCTAATTGTGTTCGAGAAGATGAAATTATTATAAGTCATTTATGAAATTCAGTTTACTGTTGAAAGGAATGAAGGTTTCGATTACTGTGTGCTTACAGTAGATATGATTGTAAGTGTTTGGAATGCAATGTTTCCAAGAAGAAATAATAATGAGAATCAAAGCTAGTTAATGAATCTTCAATGCCAAATCAACTTTATAGCTTGGCCAAACCAAGGACTGAATTGTTCTTATAGGCTTATCAAAGGTTAAAAATTGGCTTGCTTAAAATGATGAGATCACTATTGTATAGAGATGAAGTTAATTGACTTGGCTAGTGATAATATTATGACAAGTGTTTAGTGAAAGTTTCATTTATGCCAATAAATTGGCCAGCAATATTATTTCCAAAATATGTAATAGAATTGGCCAATGATTAAGTCATACCAATCTTATATGGCCAATGTAAATTAAGATGTTTCTTGTAAGGCCAAATACATGTTAAAGATTGACTTGACAAGATGTAACTCAATGAACTCATAACCTATGGTATGCCAATGATTGGGATAAGTCCCAACATACCCTTTCTAAATGAACTTGTGAACATAGTAGCACATTGAATAAATCCTTATTACTTTCATAAAGAATGGTACAAGACTACCAAATAACATTGAACAAGATAAGGTGAGTAATGAAATAACTAAAAGCTTATGAGTTATGAAATTGACCTAGAATGGGGTGTTAAAGGAAGTGAGACAAGTCTCACTTGCACCTAAGAAATTATGTTAAAGATACTCATATAAGAGGGTGTTAGAAATTGTGAGACAAGTCTCATTAACACCATGATAATAATGTAATATTTAAGTTTACATTCATCAAGTATATAAAGGGATGACAAGTCATCCATTGAGCTAAGCATACCTCATACTAGAACCAAGCTTCCAGAATGTATGAGTCAACTCTAAAAGTTGTAAAGTATAATAAATCTAAGCTAAGCACCGATAGACTAGTAATTAGCTTGTGCAAGCACATGTAAGCCTCATGAGATGAGACTACCACCATGGTGGATAAGGGTGTCAAGACCCGAAAGCACACCCTAGAAGTTGGGGAAAACCTTCGAATCATGACCGGCGTACTTGACCCTTAAGGGTCTCGTACAAGCCTCTAACTAGCATTCATAACATAAAGCATGAAAAGTAGTGCGGAATTAAAACTTTTCACGATAATAATAATAAAATAAGTCTTTCCATAAATACTAGGAAATCTTATCGTCACAAGCCGACTTAAAGACACAACTTAGAATCTTATGGACATGGCCCTTTACAATAAAGTAAATACATTTTTAAGTCTTAATAAAGAAACTAAGAAACATAAAACTATATCCTCGAATATATGAGGACATACCCAATTCTTGAGAGATAGAATTCCCAAGCTTCAACTCCGATCCTCCAAAAGGCTTCCAACCTATACTCATAAGGTATAAAGTATGGTAAGCGGCCAATTCTGCTTTCTCCCTAGGGGTCACACCCATGGCATCTACCACCTTGAAAACCTTATCTATGAAGCCTTGTGGATCTTCATCCACCTTAGTGCCATGAAAAGTAGGAGGGTTCATCCTCATGAAATCTTAAATCCTAGAAGCGGGAGTACTAGCATTTGGTTGGGGCCTCTCTCCTTGGTTAGCTTGGCCCACAAAGTGATTGTTGACGACTTGAGCTTGAGCCGTCATGAGTTGGGTCAAGTTCATTAGGGCAGCCCTCAACTCCGCATTAGTCATATCACCCTCAACAAAAGGAGCTTGAGGCATAGGAGGCACTTGAGGTCCTTGAGGTTCCGGAGGCAATTGAGGTTCTTGAAGAGGAACCTCCTCATTTTCCTCCCCTAATCCAACAATAGGAACTTGGTCAGCAGGGGGAAGGACTCTCTCATTTGGTACACCTCCCTCCTCCCTTCTAGCGGTCGATCTCCTCGTATTGATGTCTTAAAAACACAAAAAGAAGAGGTTGAGAAAATACACCTTATATACTCAACTCTAAGGCACGATATTAGAATATAGAAGAAAGTGAAAATTCTAGCATCCTACAGCCTCTTGTCCATGGATGTGTCGCGACTCACACCAATGACCAAGATACTACTATATGTGGCTTGTGAGACTTTTAGACCTTAAACTATTTTCCAAAATCTTATGCTCTGATACCAAGTCTGTCAAGACCTGAAAGCACCCCCTAGAAGATGGGAAAAACCTTCGAATCATGATCGGGCATACTTGACCCTTTGGGGTCTCGTACAAGCCCTCTTACTAGCATTCATAACATAAAGCATGAAAAGTAGTGCGGAATTAAAACTTTTTACGATAATAATAATAAAAGAAGTCTTTTCATAAATACTAGGAAATCTTATCGTCACAAGCCAACTTAAAGACACAACTTAGAATCTTAGGGACACGGCCCTTTACAATAAAGTAAATACATTTTTAAGTCTTGATAAAGAAACTAAGAAACATAAAACTATATCCTCGAATATATGAGGACATACTCAATTCTTGAGAGATAGAATTCCCAAACTTCAACTCTGATCCTCCAAAAGGCTTCCAACCTATACTCATATGGTATATAAAAGTATGGGGTTAGTAAAACAATGTACTAAGTATGGCATATGCAAAAACATACGAAAAGGGACATTTTAGTAAAATAACTTTTCATGCAATTTAAGTATAATATTCATGAATCTATTAACAAACCAACATAAGAATCGTCATTTAATACTTAAGGAAGGACTCACATAATTTTTGAACCAAAACAACACTTTAAAGTAACTTTACTAAAACTTACAGTAAANAAATACTAGGAAATCTTATCGTCACAAGCCAACTTAAAGACACAACTTAGAATCTTAGGGACACGGCCCTTTACAATAAAGTAAATACATTTTAAGTCTTAATAAAGAAACTAAGAAACATAAAACTATGTCCTCGAATATATGAGGACATACCCAATTCTTGAGAGATAGAATTCCAAGCTTCAACTCCGATCCTCCAAAGGCTTCCAACCTATACTCATAAGGTTATAAAAGTATGGGGTTAGTACAACAATGTACTAAGTATGGCATATGCAAAAACATACGAAAAGGGACATTTTAGTAAAATAACTTTTCATGCAATTTAAAATTAATATTCATGAATTTAGAACAAACCAACATAAGAATCGTCATTTAACACTTAAGGAAGGACTCATAATTTTGAACCAAAGAACACTTTAAGTAACTTTACTAAAACTTACAGTAAACTAAAAGGAACATTACAGTGAACTTACTAAACTTACAGTAAAATTGAATAAAGCATTACAGTGAACATTTTGAATTCTTACAATGAAGACCTTACAGTGAATGGCACGGTCCAAGTCATATGAACTCTTTTTCCTTTGAAGTTGCCCTAACCCAAGGTTATCCTAAGACTCCCTAAGGTGAGCAAAAGGAATCGTCATTACACCTCCCTTCAAAGCACAACAAAGGGACCCTTAAAACCACCAAATCTTAGGCTTACTTCGTTGGAAATCAAATCCACGCCCTTGGCTAACATATGCAAAACACTCATGGAAACATAGGTCACACTAAGTGCAATGTGAGAGTAGCATCACATACTACCACTCCCACTTAGTGCTCCTAATGGATTCCATTTACTGAAGTACTCCACAATAATCATCCATAACACCACACCATAGTACTCATTCACACGGATTTCATGAAAGTACTCTTCTCCCATAGTAGGTATAGGTCACACCAAGTGCAATATGAGAATAGCATCCCATACTACTACTCCCACTTAGTGCTCCTACTAGGAGACTAATGTGAATCGAGCACTTCACGACATACATATACAATATCAACAATATACAAGTTAACTAGTTTTAAATCAATTCTTTTGTGGGAGTTAGCTTAACCGACAAAGACCATGAGAGCTAGACAAGGAATCCCGATATTAACCCCTATCGGATGAGGGATCCTTACTTGCCTAGTGTAAAGTCATGCTTCTTAGCATTTACATGGATTTTCCAATAGCTACACCTATGCGGGCACATAGTTAAGGGATAAGGAGATTGTTACTAAGTAACTAACTCTCTACTAACGAGGAGTACTCATCTCAAGAGGTACTTTGGATTACAACATCTCAACTCACGAAGTGTAATCCACCTCCCCTTCATATCCTCTCGGTGCTAGGCATAACTCCCCACGAATTTCTCAACATAATAGTCTATCTTAGAAAGATCACTAGGAATGGAGATATTGCTACTAGACACTACATCTCAACTCACGAAGTGTGTCCACCTCAAGATTCCCCTTTTTACTCAACTTGGCATAATACATTCTTTAAAGTATGTGTGTGTACATGTGCACACCTTGCATATAAGCATCATTTCATTCTCATCAAGTTCTACACATTCATTTAACCTTGATTCATCAAGTTACACACTCTACATGTTTCTCATAATCATACACTTCATTTAGACATAAACTAGGTCTAACATGCATTTCAAGCTACACCAAACACAATACAAGACCCATTTCCAATATCTCTTCATTTAACATATTAGACCCTCAAGATTACATATTCAAAACATGATAAATAACATCAATTTCATCAATTAGCACAACCACCAATAAGGTGAACCATACCACTCAAATAATAATTCATAATAAGAACTATACAATAAGGGCAACTCATCAACAAATCAAACCATCATCACCCATAAGCAATTTACCAATATTTCACCATATTAAGGCCCTTAGGGCAGTTGCTACACCAACGTGACAAATACAAGAAGACCCAAGTTCATACCCTACTCAAATCATGCTCACATAACCCATTTTCAAGCCAAAAGTTGAAGTGTGCATAAACAAGAGTTTCATGGAGTTTTAAACTCAAAATCATCAATTCAAACCAATATAAATACAGTTAAACCATTTTAACTTAAATATAAGAAGACCCATACTAGAAATCAAAGTTAGAAGAAGTTGAGCTTAGAAACCCTTTTGAAAACCTTTTTGGAAGTTGGCTTCTTGAATGAAAAGATGTTCAAGAAAGGGTACCATACCTCACTAAGAAAGCCAAAACCAAGAGTTTTTTGATGAAGAGACACGTCCAACCAGCCCTCCTATCCTTCCTTGACCTCTAGCTTCCAATGGAGTCTTGAGAGAGTTTGTCTTTAGAGAGAGAGTTTGAATTTTGAAGTGAGGGAGTCTTGTCTAGGTCTAGGGTTTAAAACTAATTTAATATAACCTAAAAACACTAAAATTATCCACCTAGGGTCTTAAAAGACTTGGGGTGTATTTACATAAAACACCCCAAGTTGGCTGCCACTTAACAGGCTTGGCAGGTCTCACCGACGAGACCTTCACCAACGGACCGTCGAGGGGCCAACGGACTGTTGGCAGGGTTTCATTGATGGACACTTAGCTCCAAATGGAGCATGGCCAAATCCAAACTCACTTTTCCAAGAGGCGCCCTAGGTCGACGGACCGTTGAGGGACCAACAGACCATCCTTAGGGTCGTCGATGGCCACTGGTTCTGGCAGACTTTGCCCAAGTCTTGGACCCTTCATCTAGGGCCCCTCGTGAGTCCTATGTGGGGTCGTGACCGGACGTTAAACCCCTAAACTAAGTCTTCTAGGTCTTAGGAACATCTAATCCAAGTTTCAAGTAAAACGAACACGTAAAACTCATCCAAACACACCAAGACACACAAGTACATTCTAAGGCATACCATCCAAACGTCATGGACGTCCTTGGTCGATTGAACTCCAAACTTAACCAAACTTAGCACACTGCCTAAGAACACTAAACTAACTCCGTTTAAATTAAAGTCAACTCAAGAAACAACCATGAGGCTCTAGTTCACCTTAGTTCATTTTGGGGTGTTATAAAGGGTCTTGATACGTTCAAATTACACTTCCTTAAAGAAGTATAAGCGGTCGTATCAAGTAAAGAACCCAAATGTTAGGTTGGGTCGATCAAACGAGGAAAATGGTTTAGACTTAACTTTAATCTACGATTACTTCTATTTTAATCAAGTCCTTTCCAAAAACAAACAATCAAAAGGGGGGTTTTGTGTAACAAAATTATTTAATTAAGCTTAAGTAAACAAGTAACAAGTTCAAATATTTGATGTTTATCAAGTAATGAGAGAAACTAAAGTGTAAGTGTTCCCAATGAGGTTCATAACGCAGTAATCCTAACTATAACAACTCTTTCCTAGTATCTTGCATGCAAAGTGATAAGTTATGTATCCCTTATTCCTTGGTCCGGCAACTAGTGAATTTCACTCCGCACCTTGGTCTGGCTACGTGTGTATACTTTACTAAACCTTACCTTTTATCTCATATTAAGCATCATAATCGATGTATGGCTTAGTTATTACTTCGCACCAATCGACACTAGCCTATTAGATAGTATATATACTAAATCTACGTTGATAATTCTTTTCTTATTATCTACCTCCTTGGTCCGGCAAGTAGCAACAAGGCGAGTTCTAACGCGTGCACTCGTTAAAAAGACTTCTAAACGAAAGAATTATCAATACATGCAATAAACTATTCTAGAATTGTTATTTTAGCTAGTTTTTACCTTCTTATTTACCCATGGTTCCGACAACCCTAGTTATGGATTTAGTTAGCCATGTTAACAATCACACAATTTATATTGATTAGACAAGAATTCATGTACGTACTTTGATGAGATTGAAGAGAATCCAGAAAATTACTTGAATAAATCAAAGTCTTGCAACAAATGATTTCGGAAAGTAGAATATTTCCCAAAATCTCAAGTTTAACAACTAGGATAATAAAACTGAAAAATACCAAAGAGTCTAACCCCAAAAACGAGGTTTTTACAAGTATTTATAATAAAGAAGTCCTAACATAAAAAGGAAATATATTTAAGGAAAATATGCCGAAAAACGTGTGAGAGTCAACGAGCAGACCGACGGACCATCGAGGCCTCCCGTCGTTCCACACTTAGAATCTTTTTCAGCTGCTTTCTTCTCCAACACAGTTTAACAATCGACGGACAAGGATGATGGTCCGTTGAATGCATGACGGTCCGTCGATGTCTTCCATTTCTCCACACTTAGAATCTTTGCAAGACGGGTACTGTGGCTACTTTCTGTTAGCAATGACGGATGTGCAGGACGGTCCATCGTGGAAATGACGGTCTGTCGATAGCTTCGGTAGCCCCACACTTGGTCAGAATTCCCCGATCTTCCTTCAGCAACATTTTCTTCAGACGATGGTTGCCACCTACGGACCGTCGAGGGGTCGATGGACCATCGATGGCTCCGTAGGTCATCACTTCTGCATTTTCAGCACAGTTCTTCCGCGTTTTCATTGTGGACAGTTTTCCTGCAAACAAAGAGAAAAATACATTAAAACAACTACAAAAACGCCTCAGACACATACTAAACTTAAGAAAAAATTATTGAAAGTACCGTGAAACAATGGTACATCAGGTATCCAAATTCTCCTAGTCTTTGAACTATGTCGCCGCATAGGTTACTAGCTAATGGATCCACCTAAGAAAGCTAGGAAGTATTCAGTTTCACTTTGACCGTAGAACCACCTCTTTTCGGTGTGGGGAAGACACTGGATTTAATGTTAGATCACATGATCTATGTAGGTTAAATGCTCAAGATTTCTTTAAGAAAGTAAGAAAGAAAGAAAGAAAGAACTAGGAAGATGAGGGGTGTTCGGATAGGATGACCAAAGGGGTGAGGTTAGACTAAGTAATGATGTAAGTAATTCTTAGTCATTGCACAGAAAGATCCCAACGGAAGTCTTAAAAGAGTATCTTAAGTCAACCTAGCATGTTCAAAGTTAACATGAGATCAAAGAAGAAGAAATGTAAGTTGAAAGTGAACTAAGTAAGCAAAAGCATAAGAATGTCAAATCATCAGTGTTTGATAAGAATGAAGTTTTAACAGTTATTGGTTTATGCCAATAAAGGGAGAAAAACATAATGACCCATCAATTGGAGTATGAATATATGCCCCAGTATCTATATATTATGCAAATAATCAAAGAATGGGCATAGTCAATAAAGATTGGTTTATAAAGACTTCATGTCCAATTTAACAAGAATGGAAAGAACAACTTTTGAGTAGGGTAGTCAAATCATTTCCTTAGTCTTTTGGATTACTTATTTGATTCATTGCAGGTATGGGACTACAATGAATCATTGCACTCGTAAGTAAAACATAGGATCAAAGGAGATCATTGAACTACACAACAGAAAGAAGAAAAGACTGAAAAATAAACTAAGTGTAAGAGAGGGAGGTCTCAGCCTAAGGAAGCAAAAATATTAACTTTTGCTTGAGTTGTTCTAAAATTATGTTCATTATTCCAAGGTCTTACGTTCATATAGAAAATGAGTTGTGTTCTTTAAATGCATGAAAATATGCCATATTCATAGCATGATTCATAAATAACGAATTACGAAAGTGAAGTAAAGTACTTTCCAGAAATGACATGTTGCTATAGGAAGAGCTTTCCTTGATCATGCATAGTCCTTATGTATTTATGTTCATACACCCATCCTTAGTACAAGTGTGTACTAACCCATATACAATTATTATTTTTATAGGTGCAGGTCCTTGAGAAGATCGAAGATTCGTTACAGCTGTTTGGACTAGTACCTCCAGACTTTGGTAGGTCCTCTTGAGTTCGAGGATGCCTACGTTTTATATTCTAGATTTAGAAGATTAGACATAGCTAGTGCATGTTGTCCCTAGCATTTCTTTCAACATTTGTTCAAGCTTTTGTATTAAGGTCGGTTTGGCAACTATTAATGATATTATGAATTCTTCAATTCAATTGTTCAATATGTAAATAGATGGTTATTTATGTTGAGCCGTTAGTATATCACTCTTATGCAATTATATGAAGTCTAAGTACACTTCAGTAATGTTTTAAATTTTCCGCTAAATTTAACTGTATGATTGTGATGAAAGCTAAGAAGAGGCTTGTGTGCGACCTCTGAGAGGTTAACGACGTCGGTCTCATCAAGGGTCTAGGACCCGGGTGTGAAATATCTAGAGTTCACATCAATACTTGATTTTACTTTCGGGAACATTTGCCTTAACCAACATAGACCACAAGACCTAAGTGTAGAATCTGGTGTTGTAAAACCTTACACCGATGGAAGGTGGTCTACCGGCCAAAGTAGAGCCATGTTTAAACGTAGCTTTCTAGGTGGATCCACTAGCTAGTATTCCTATGGTGGCAACATAGTTCAATAACTAAGAGATAGGTATGATCTCTCTACATTCCATTTGGCAATTGGAGCCTCCTCTCATGGGAATCCATTGGGTGAATGTCCCTTATAGGGGGGTCAACACCTCGTATGGAACTATAGGGTTAATCTCCCTCTATGGGAAGTCAACACCTCCTATTGTCAAGTTCACTCGGTGCTAAGCTAAGTCCCTTTTGAAATGTCTTTCTTTATTAATCATCACTTAGTTTAGGTTATAGGGTCTATACCTTGTATAATCATATTCATTTAGCTCAATAGGTATTGCATGAGAATATCCTTTCATAGAAACCCTCATATGTGAGATTATCATATCATCATCATCATTTCATAATAAGGCACATAGGCAAGTCATCACCAACCTTATATAATATCCTCTTAAACATAATCTCACAATCACATAGTTAAGATATTTCAATTCAACATCATACCAACACCTATGTAGGCAAATCACAAGGTATTCTTCAACTGAACTACATCACCAATCACAAGCCATCATACTTGAAGTAAAGGTTAGGATCACGAAGACTTACCAAATCTCCTTCAAAAGCCCATCATCATGGTCTTACCATCAACCAACCAATTTCATTCAATACAAGGTGTAGTAACATCAATCAATAGTCATTAATACAAGAACTAGGTTAATTGCATCATAACTATCCAAATTAACATCAATTAATCACCGAAGGATTAGGGGAATTAGGGTTAATCATGAATTTTATACAATCCTAACAATACATTACCCTAATCAATCCAAAGATGAATGTGAATATATAAAACAAGTCTAATGATCAATTCATAGTTTAATTCCCATCAATTCATGACCAAGATCCAAGATTTGGGGATTTGGGGAATTGGGGAATGGAACATGATTAACATGAAATTGCATCAATTAACATCAATAAATCAACAATCTATACTCAATTTAGTCATAGGAAATCACAATTCATCATCAATTTGAAGTTTAGAAGAAACCCATTAGAATAGGAAAACCCCATGGAATTGGGTAATTTGAAAATCAACTTTGAGAGGACCTCTTAGGGAAAGGAATCCCAAGAGTTAACAAACCATACCTTAATGAATATTAATCCACGAAATTGAAGTGAAATTGTCACGACCCGAATTCTGGAATCCGAATCGCAACAGGCGTCGTTAACCTCTCAGAGGTCGCAGATAAGCCTCATCTTACATTTATCACATTCATCCAGTTAAATTTGCGGAAAATTTAAAACTTTTTATATGTATGAAGTTTATTTAGACTTCATATTTAATTACATATTTACCTCATATACTAAGCTCAACATAAAGAAACAACCATATAATATAAAGAATCAATTCAAAACTGAAGATGAATATATCATAAATAATTTTCCAAACACGGCCTTATTACAAAGCTTTGAAATGAAAGTACGAAAGAAATTCTAGGGACAACATCCACTAGCTATGTCTAAAACTAAGGCTGGACTAAAACTGTAGCATCCTCGAAATCAAGAGGGCCTACCAAATAGTTTGGAGAAATGCTGAAGTCCAAACCGCTGCAAGTGTCGTCAATCTGTCCTCTGACATGCACCTATAAAAATAGTAAATAGTAGGGGGTTAGTACACCACTTGTACTAAGTATGGGTTTATGCACACATACACATAAAGCTATGCATGATCAATGAAAGCTCTTCCTAAGCAACATGCCATTTCTGGAAAGTCTAGTCATTAGACTTTCCTAATTCGTTAGTTGTCAATTGTGGTATGAATATGATGTATTTTAATGCATTCAAAGCACACAACTCATTTTCTATATGTTAAGAAGACATTAGTATCATCAACATAATTTTAGAACAACTCGAGCGAAGATTGGAAATTTTGATCCTCCAAACCCGAGAGCTTTTTATTTGGGACTTAGTTTATTCTTCAGTCTTTTTCTTCTTGTTGTTCTGTAGTTCAATAATTCCTTTAGTCCTATGTTTTACTTACAAGTGCAATGATTCATTGTATTCCCATACCCACAATGAATCGATGTAAGTAAACCAAAGACTAAGGAATGATTTCCCTACCTTATAGTGAGTCATTCTTTACACTATATATTCATTACATTTCATAAGCCATTCTCTATTGGCTAAGACACATATTACATCATTTTCACGTTAGGGAAGTTATGAAGTATTTAGTTAATATTATGTTTCTACTTCCCTTTATTGGCATCATATAAGAAGTCATTATAAGCCAATCTTAATTTGCTTTGCCCATTATTTGCTGAAACTTCATGAGTGTGATATTGGCAATTGACATTCTTAAGCTCTTCTTTATATCTCACTTTGAGCATACTATCCATCATCATCATGATTCTCACTTTCATAGAGACATCATAGGGAAAAACATCATGCGAACTGAAATCCAGTGTCTGCCCCACACCGAAAAGGGGTGATTCACTGGTTAAAATGAATCTTGACCATGTGAGCTACTCATGGAATCCAGTGTATGCCCCACACATGGAAAGGGGTGATCCCCGGCTAAGACGAATCCATCTCAAGTGTTCACTCCACACAGAAAAGGAGTGGCTCACGACTATAGTGAGCCAAGAACATATCGTGAGCATTAACCGACATAGACCTTGTGAGCTAAACATGAAATTCAGTGTCTGCCCCACACCGAAAAGGGGTGGAATCACCGGCCAAAGTGAAACCGAACATGCCTATCTCGCTTAGGTGGAAACCACTGGCTAGTTCCTATGTTGGCTAGACATAGTTCGAAGACTAGGGACTTAATGAGACTTATCCACCTTGGTGGTAGCCTCGTCACATAAGAGTTACACGTGCAAGCACATGCTCATAACTAGTCTATCGGTGCTGTGCTCACTTTCATTATCTACTTTATCTTTTAGAGTTGACTCAAGCATTATGGAAGCTTGCTTCTAGATTGAGATTTACTTACTCTTTTGATGACTTGTCATCCTTACATTACATTGATGAAATGTGAATTGTCCTTACATATCATCCTTATTTTACATTGATGAAATATGAATTGTCCTTACATATCATCCTTATTTTACAATGATGAAATGTGAATTGTCCTTACATATCATCCTTACTTTACATTGATGAAATCTGAATTTTCCTTACATATCATCCTTAGGTGTTAATGAGACTAGTCTCACACATTCTAACACCTTCATTCGTGAGTATTCTTTTAACATAGTAGCTTAGGTGTAAGTAAGACTTGTCTCACTTTCTTTAACACCCTATTCTGGTCACTTACTTAGTTTAAACCCCTATAATTATGTTATAACACACGTTACTTACTTACTTTACTGTAGTAGCTTCATTTCATCATTTATGGACGATGAGCACTTATTTCAATGAGTTGCATATGTTCATAGTTCATTCTTTTAGAGCATGTTGGGAGTTTTCCCAATGAATGGCATGCCCTTGGTTATGGATTCATTGACTTACTTTAGAAGTGCTTATAATATCATTTGATATTCTAACTACACAAGATTGGCATATAATTAGTATTGTCCTCAACATTTGAGATGTTAAACTAGAAAATCATTTTATTGGCATAAGCCAATTTTACGTATGTTCATATTTAAATTGAATATGTATGAACCTTAAGCCAATCTTTCAATCATTTACATAAGCTCCTAGCCATTAGCATGCATTCGTTTTGACCAAGTAGTGTTAGCCAACTTTATTGGCATCAGATAGTCAATTCATTCAATATGTGATTTCATAACTGTCTTTTAAGCCAATCTTATTTCATGACTTTAGGGTAACGTTTTTAAGACATATTGGACATCATCATATTAGCATTTGATGACTTTAGCATCTTCATAATGTCACAATCACAGCAACACAACATTCGGACAAACACATCAATCACTTAAACAATTATGGGTGTAACTAACACATCGTCGATTCACGATTCACGTTTTAAACACTTAACTTTACACGATCACAACTTCATAGGTTAATAGACATTCATAATTCAAAGAACTTTACACATAAGATCAGCCAGCACCACATACCAACAACATGATCTCTAACCTATTCAACATGGAATCGAAAAGGATACTCGGGACAAGAGTTCGACGAGAACACGGGAATAACCCTAGTTTTCATGATCTTTGAATCGTTGGAAAGAAAGTTCTCTTGGAGAAAGAAGTCAAGGAGAGAAACCCATACCTTATGTAGAATTTAATCTAGAATATCACCTTGAACGAGACCTTGAAGCTACTTTGAAATCGCCCAAGAAAAGCCTCTAGCGTTTTTAGTTTTCTTGCGGTTCATCGCCTACTGCCTTAGCGTCGTGAGTCTCAACGTTTTGATCGTGATTTTTAGGTTTAGGAACTGATATTGAATTATAAAACTTAGGTTTAATAAGTTAATTTAATAAACTAATTAACCAATTACCAAAACGCCCCTCCTAAGTTGACTAAACATAGGAGAACATAACACGTAGTCAAATCTGGAAATTGGTGTTGACTATGGTTTCGGTCAATATTTTGACTTTATATTAATTAATTAAGTCCTTAATTTAATTAATTTAGAGACCTAGGGTAAGTACTAAAGTACCCCTAAGTCATTAGAACCATAATCAAACCTTTAGGACCATCCTAGGTTAAGTACTAGGATGTTTCTTGAATTATACTAAGTTAGTATAAGGATTTCGTTTTGACTATTTAAACTAATTAATTAAATTGCTATTTTAATTATTAGGTTACCTAAGATAAATACTAAAGTACTCTTAAGTCGTTAGGAACTTAACTAATCTTTTGGATCATCCTAGGTTAGGTACTAGGTTGCCCATTTCTTGTCTTAACCGAAATATGGAAATTTCCTTTGTACTTTCGGTTTTATCCCTTTTAAATTAATTAATTAAATTGCTAAATTAATAAATTAGGTAACCTAGGGAATTAATAAAGTACCCCTAAGTTGTTAGGACCATAACTAACCTTTTGGACCATCCTAGGTTAGGTACTAGGTTGTCTCTTCAACCAGTACTAGGTTAGTGTCAACCCAGTTTAGTCCTAGGTTGTCGGGTGCACTACTGGGTCCATTTCGGTTAGTCCTATGTTATTTAGCTAGTTCGGACAGTTATTTAGGACCTAGAGTTGGTTAGGAAGTTAGGCCCCACATGGAGGGACCCGTCCGCACATGTTGCCCCTTAACTACCCTAACCGAATTCAGTTAGGGTGGTCCCCTCCTTATGGTCGATTCAAACAAGCATTGCCCATGTGCTTTCACATGGGTTGGTTGTACTTTCCTAGCTAACTATTATTTATGTCCTATTTGGAATATTTACTTATTGTCCCAAGGACCCTCACCATGTCCTTGGGCACTGCTTAATTTACATGATCATTTTAAATGGTCATGTGCTATGGTACTAGGCTTGACACTTGGATGCCTAGTACATATCGTGTGTTACTATTATGAAACATGATATTTATCTTAGGGTCTTTATTGCAGGTACACTTCTTGAACGTCAATCTTGTATTGGGGTATGACAACCCAAAAAGTATATTTCATATTCGTATATAAAAAATTGGCTAATATTTCTTAGCCAATTTTTCTATACTATACCCAATATTTCTCAATATTGGGCATTGAGATGCCTATGTACCCCTAAAAGGCTTCTTTAAGGACATACTGTGATCTTCATTAGACATATGATTTTGCGGAACGTTACAGAAATCCTAGAGAAATTGACCTTCTTCTTCAAGTTTTCTTCCTTCTTCAATGGAGGAATTGGAGAGAGAAAAAGTAGAGAGAGATGAGAGCTTTTGGGTTTTGTCTTAGGAATTGGGTTTGGATGAGTGAAAAATGACTTAAAATTACCCTTAGACTATATATAATCACCCCCTAAATTACCCAAAACACCCCTCACTTAAAATGGTCTCTTAGTGAAGTCAAAATGTCAAAAAATACGATTTTACCAGATCTGGGAAGTGGCTCAGCATCGCGGGGCCAACACACACTTTTTTCCCGAAAAATAATTTATGGACCAGTGAGGTCTGTGTTGGCAGCGCGTCGCGCAGCAGCCCACTGATTCTTGACCCTTCGCAGGCTGCTTTGGCATCCCGCCCACCCATATTGGGGTTCTCCTCCGCGACCCTTCGCGTGGTCCTTGGGGCGTCGTTATTAGATGTTTAGACTATATATACTACAATCTACCTAACCAAAGTCTTTTTACAAGTTTTGAACTTCATTTGACCCTCCAAAACCATCCCCAAATAGCGACGTCAACTAGTTCAATTAAGCTAGTTTCCGGACGTCATGGATGTTCTTTGATGTCTTGGGTCTAAAACTTCTTAGATGACTTCTATACATTATTTTAGGTCTTAAAACAGTATTTAAATCCTTACACACTCACGTCAGGCTCTAGATTAGGTCTTGACTTTTTGGAGTGTTACATTATCCCCCCTTAGGAACATTCATCCCCGAATGACACTAAACTTTTAAAAGGAAAAGGATAGACTCAAGACTAGAAGCCCAACCAACAATATACATCACCAATATGAGTTACAAATCAAATCAACATAACGATATGGAATTTTCACAATGACTCAAAACATCAATTTTAACACATAAGGGTTAAAGTCACACCATGAGGAATTTCCTTCCCATAACAACAACATGAGCTCAACATATCATTAAAGAGTCAATTGTTCCAAAGTTCGTTTCTCAACATATCAACATGATCACTATCACATCATGAAGGAAAAAATATACCAAATACACAAATAAGTGCAAGACAAGCAAAAGAGTATTTTTCCATGATAATTCATTTTAGAATAAATCTTTTGACCATAATTATGCATAATTTTTGCAAAACAAGTCAAATGCAATCAACTCATTATTTTTCATTATTAAGAAGAACCACTAACCTTAATTAGCAAAGAGATGAGGATAACGGGACTTCATGTCGGCCTCGGTCTCCCATGTTGCTCACTCAACTAGGTGGTTTCTCCATAACACTTTTACGGAAGCCACCTCTTTGTTCCTCAACCTCTTCACTTGACGATCAAGGATTTCAACCGGAACCTCCTCATAGGAGAGGTTATCCTTCAAACCAAGACCTTCTATAGGAAGAATGTACTCGGGATTTCCAATGCATTTCTTGAGCATGGATACATGAAAAACCGGATGAACTGAAGATAGTTCACTAGTGAGTTTCAACTCGTATGTGACCTTACCAACCCTTTGCAAGATTTCATAGGGAACCACATAACGAGGACTTAAATTCCCTTTCTTGCCAAATCTAACCACCCCTTTCAAGGGGGAAATCTTCAAATACACCCTATCACACTCTTTAAATTCAAGGTCTCTTCTCCTATGATCGGCATAGGACTTTTGCCGACTATAGGCTATTTGCAACCGGTTTCTTATGATATGAACTTTCTCCAAAGTCTTATAGATCAAATATTGACCAAGAAGCAAAGACTCGCCAACCTCAAACCATCCAATAGGAGACCTACACCTCCTACCAAACAAGGCTTCATAAGTAGCCATAGAGATGGATGAATGAAAGCTATTGTTATAAGAGAACTCAACCAAAGGTAAGTGCTCATCCTAACTTCCCTTAAAGTCGATAACACAAGCTCTAAGTATATATTCAAGAGTTTGAATAGTCCTCTCCGCTTGACCATCCGTTAGAGGATGAAAAGCGGTGATTAACTTCACTTGAGTACCCAAACCTCTTTGGAAAGACCTCCAAAACCGGGATGTAAATTGAGCACCTCTATCCGATATAATGGACAAAGGAACCCCATGAAGACTCACTATTTTGTCAATAGAGATCCTTGCGTAGTTTTCCGCCAAATAAGTAGACTTAACGGCAATAAAGTGAGCAAATTCGGTCAATCTATCCACTACCACCCATATAGAGTCATATTGCTTTCGAGTTCGAGGCAAACCTACTACAAAATCCATATTAACATCTTCCCACTTCCAAGTAGGAATTTGGATTTCATGTAGTAAACCACTCGCCTTTTGGTGTTCGGCCTTCACGTGTTGACAATTGGGACACTTTGAAACAAAATTCGCAATATCCCTTTTTAGTCCATCCCACCAAATCACTTCTCTAAGGTCATGGTACATCTTTGTAGAACCCAGATGAATGGAGTAACAGGCTCCATGAGCTTTCTCAAGGATCCTATTTCTCAAATCATCAACATTAGGCACACACAATATCCCTTGGTACCTAAGAACACCATCCCCCCCTTGGGAGAATGACTCATTCGTATTACCAAGAACCGATTCTTTCAACTCCATCAACAATGGATCAAGGTGTTGCTTAGACTTCACCTCAACCACCAAAGATGATTCGTAATTATGATGTACCACCATACCACCATTTGGAGAACTTTCAATTCGAACCCCTAAACGAGCCAACCTATGAACATCTTTCACTAGGTTTCTCTTGGATTCTTCCACATGAGACACACTTCCCATGGACAATCTACTTAGAGAATCCGCTACCACATTAGCCTTGTTGGAGTGATAGAGAACACTCATATCATAGTCTTTCAACAACTCTAACCATCTCCGTTGCCGGAGATTTAACTCCTTTTGAGTGAATACATATTGGAGACTTTTATGGTTCGTATACACATCAACATGAAACCCATAAAGATAATGCCTCCATATCTTCAAGGCAAATACCACGGCCGCTAGCTCAAGGTCATGAGTTGGATAATTCTTCTCATGAACTTTGAGTTGCCTAGAAGCATAGGCTATAACTTTGCCATGTTGCATAAGAACACACCCCAACGAGACTCGGGATGCATCACAATAGACGACAAAATCCTTAGTGCCCTCCGGTAGAGTGAATACCTCAGCGGAAGTAAACCTATCCTTCAACATTTGAAAGATCTTTTCACACGCCTCCGACCACTCAAATTTAACATTCTTTTGGGTCAAGGTTATCAAAGGGGAAGCAATGGATGCAAACCCGTCGACAAACCTTCTATAATATCCAGGTAGGCCCACGAAACTCCTAATATCCTTAAGAGTAAAAGGTCTAGGCCAATTTTTCACCGCTTTGGTCTTTCTTCGATAAACCTTCACACCTTTACCAGAGATAATATGACCAAGAAATGCTACCGACCTCAACCAAAACTCATATTTTCTATACTTGGGAAACAATTGGTGTTCTTTAAGCCCTTGCAACACCACTCTCAAATGATCCATGTGTTCACCCTCATTCTTCGAATATACCAAGATGTCGTCAATGAACACAATGAAAATTGAATCTAGGAAATTTTGAAACACTCTATTCATTAGGTCCATAAACGCCGTCGGAGCATTAGTGCGACCAAAGGACATTACTAAGAACTCATAGTGCTCATATCTAGTTCGAAATGCCATCTTGGGAATATCTTCACCACTCACCCTAAGTTGGTGATATGCCGATCTCAAGTCAATCTTGGAAAAGTAACTCGCACCTTGGAGTTGATCAAATAAATCATCAATCCGAGGGAGAGGGTACTTGTTCTTTATTGTGACTCTGTTGAGTTGATGGTAATCAATACACATTCTAATGGACCTATTTTTCTTCTTCACAAATAATATCGGAGCACCCCATAGAGAAATACTAGGATGAATAAAGCCCTTGTCTAGTAAATCTTTGAGTTGAGCCTTCAACTCTTTCAATTCGGTCGGAGCCATCCGATAAGGAGGAATTGAAATGGGATTTGTATCCGGTAGCAAGTCAATGCCAAAATAAATTTCCTGTTCGGGAGGAACACCGGAAAGATCATTAGGAAAGACCTCTAGAAATTTCCTCACTACGGGGACCAACTCAATGGGAGGAATCTCGGAGTCTAAATCTTTGACTCTAACAATATGGTAAAAACACCCTTTAGAGATCATCTTACAAGCTTTCAAACAAGAAATGATGCGACCTCTAGGAATAGAATTTCCCCCATTCCACTCTAAAACAGGCTCATTTGGGAAGTTAAACTTCACCACCCTTGTCCTACAATTTTTGGAGGCGAAACAATCATGCAACCAATCCATACCCAAAATAACATCAAAACCAACCATATTGAGTTCTACTAACTCCACATGAGTAACTCTATTGGGCAACATTATAGAAAAATTTCTATATACTCTCTTAGCAACAACCGTGTCACATCCGGAGAGCACCCTGTAGATGTAACCGGCGTCGTCGTCCTCGAAGAGGACAAAGACTAGCCCTTAGCTTACACATTACATTCATCGGTTAAAGTGCGGAAAATTTAAAACTTTTCGATTAATTCTACATTGAGGTTAACATAGACCTCTACATACACATAATATATTTATCGAGTATACATAGACCCTTCGTATAAGAATATTACATAGTCTTCTACTTTTATTGCACATACGTAGTATAAGATTGTCTCATAAGAATTCTATTACATTGTCTCATATTAAACCATCTGGATAAGAGTATCACAATTGGGAATAGCCCTTACATCAACAATTATAACCACATATAGGCTTTACAAGTATAGTACAAAATGAAAGAGAATGAACAAAGTGTCTTTGAAACTAAAAAACAACCAATAGGTAGATAAGGGTATCATCTTTGGAAAGTTAGGACCTACCGAACTTGGAAGATAAGAATCCAAGAAATCTTCAAAGCCTTCTCTAATATCAACGGCCGGACCCTACATTGGTAGTAAACATCAAACATGGGTTAGTACACACTTGTACTAAGTATGGGTATATGCACATAAACAAGTGAAATCATGCTAAAGAGGAAATTTTGGTAAAAACCATGTTAAAGTACTTTGAAAAGCCTTATGCATAATTAAGAACCCGTATAAGCCAATAATCACATAATACATAAGTCAAACCCATGTACGACTCAAGACTAACATCAACAAGAAATAGTCAAGTCGACATATACAAGAGTTCACAACATCATAATATAAGCAAAACCCTTACTCATAACCCACCATTTAGCCTACAAGTGCAATGACCAAGCAAAGCCCCATAACCTTACTCAATCAAGTAAACCAAATAAAGAATCACAAATAATGTCTAACTTAACATAATATAGGATACATAATAACCATCATCATATTTAGCAATATAGACCAATAACATGTTCATCAATGAAATCAACATCATATCGAATCATCACATGTAAAGTCAACATAATCATAACATTTACTTTATAAAATCATTATATCATGAGAACATCCTTCTAGGACTTTCCTCAAAGCCAAGTAGTGCAATGCCTAGGTAGAGTCCCATACCCCTACCTAGACTAAGTCAACCTCTCAAGTCACCCTATCTAGAGTTCACATCAATACTTCATTTTACTTTCGTAAACATTTTCCTTAATCGACATAGACCGCAAGAGATAAGTGTGGAATCCGGTGTTGTTAAACCTTACATCGATGGAAGGTGGTCTACCGGCCAAAGTAGAGCCATGTTTAAACGTAGCTTTCTAGGTGGATCCACTAGCTAGTCTTCCTATGGTGGCAACATAGCTCAAGAACTAAGAGATAGGTATGATCTCTCTACATGCCATTTGGCAATTAGAGCCTCCTCTCATGGGAATCCATTGGGTGAATGTCCCTCATAGGGGGGTCAACACCTCGTATGGAACTATAGGGTTAATCTCCCTCTATGGGAAGTCAACACTTCCTATTGTGAAGTTCACTCGGTGCTAAGCTAAGTCCCTTTTGAAATGTCTTTCTTTATTAATCATCACTTAGTTTAGGTCATAGGGTCTATCCCTTGTATAATCATAGTCATTTAGCTCAATAGGTATTGAATGAGAATATCCTTTCATAGCAACCCTCATATGTGAGATTATCATATCATCATCATCATTTTATAATAAGGCACATAGGAGAGTCATCACCAACCTTATATCATTTTCTCTTAAACATAATCTCACAATCACATAGTTAAGACATTTCAATTCAACATCATAACAACACCTATGTAGTCAAATCACAAGGTATACTTCAACTGAAATACATCACCAATCACAAACCATCATACTTGAAGTAAAGGTTAGGATCATGAAGACTTACCAAATCTCTTTCGAAATCCCATCATCATGGTCTTACCATTAACCAACCAATTTCATTCATAATAGGTGTAGTAAAATCAATCAATAGTAATTAATACAAGAACTAGGTCAATTACATCATCAGTATCCCAATTAACATCAATTCATCACCTAGGGATTAGGGGAATTAGGGTTCATCATGAATTTGATGAAATCCTAACAATACATTACCCTAATCAATCCATAGATAAACTAAAATAGATAAAAACAAGTATAATGATCAATTCATAGTTCAATTCCCATCAATTCATGACCAAGATACAAGATTTGGGTAATCGGGGAAGGGAACATGATCAACATGAAATTGCATCAATTAACATCAATTAATCAACAATATATACTCAATTAGTCATAGGAAATCACAATTCATCATCAATTTGATGTTTAGAAGAAAACCCATTAGAATTGGAAAACCCCGTGGAATTGGGTAATTTGAAAATCAACTTTGAGAGGACCTATTGGGCAATGGAATCCCAAGAGTGAAGAACCCATACCTTAATGAAGCTTAATCCACGAAATTGAATTGAAATCCTAGAGAAATTGACCTTCTTCTTCAAGCTTTCTTCCTTCTTCAATGGAGGAATTGGTGAGAGAGAAAGTAGAGAGAGATGAGAGATTTTGGGTTTTGTTTTGGGAATTAGGTTTGGATTAGTGAAAATGACTTAAAATTACCCTTAGACTATTATAATCACCCCTATATTACCCAAAACACCCCTCACTTAAAATGGTCTCTTAGTGAAGTCAAAATGGTAAAAAATACGATTTTATCGGATCTGGGAAGTGGCCAACACGCACTTTTTTCCCAAAAAATAATTTCTGGACCAGTGAGGTCCGTGTGGGCTGCGCGTCGCGCAGCAGCCCACTGACTCTTGACCCTTCGCAGGCTTCTTTGGCAGCCTGCCCACCCATGTTGGAGTCCTCCTCCACGACCCTTCGGGTGGTCATTGGAGCGTCGTTATCAGATGTTTAGACTCTCTATACTACACTCTACCTAACCAAAGTCTTTTTACATGTTTTGGACTTCATTTGACCCTCCGAAACCATCCCCAAACATAGCGACGTCAACTAGTTCAATTAAGCTAGTTTCCGGACGTCATGGACATTCTTTGACATCTAGGCTCTAAAACTTCTTGGATGAATTATATACATTATTTTAGGTCTTAAAACAGTATTTAAGCCCTTAGACACTCACGTTAGGCTCTAGAATAGGACTTGACTTTTCGGAGTGTTACAATAAAAATAGTAAGCTAAATTGTCTCACATCGTCATCTAGACATAAGAGTATGAAAATTGGGACTTTACCCTTACATAATTACAAGTCATATAAAATGAATACAACATAGTCCTTGAAATAGTAGAAGTGGAACAATCATAGGGCTTTGTCCTAGAACTTGAGGACTCACTAACTTGGGGGAAAAATCCAAGCTTCTTGAGAAAATGGTCTTGAATCACCTCAATGGCCCGAACCTACATTTATGTAGGAAATAGAAAATATATGGTTCAGTACAAATCACATGTACGAAGTATGGAAACATATGCAACTAAAACATTTGTAAGCATGCACAAAGGGACATTTTATTATAAGCATGATAAGTTCACTTTAAAATCCTTTATGTACATTCCAAGGATCATATACAAGTCCATATCATGACAACAACAAGACATATTCATATTCATGTCCAAGAGTAACATCATAAGGTAGTCATAGTCAACATTTTATATATGAGTTCATTTCAACAATAAAATACAAGATCTTACTCATAACCCCCATCCAAGTCTACAAGTGCAATGTGTATGTGAATCCCCATAACCCCACATAAACAAAGTAAACTAACAAAGAGATTACAAAATTGTATTTTACCTCCTACATCATTATAACAAGTGTAGTCAATACCATGCATACAAATTTAGACCAACTTCATGCATATTAAGTGAAACCAACATCATACATTTCATTCATAACATATTTATACATAAAGAACCCACCCTAGAACTCCCCTGAACGTCCACTTGTGTAATGTATAGGTAAAGTCCCATGCCCTTACCTACACGAAGTACCTCCTCTTAAGTATTCCGATTTAGTGTTCATATTCTTACTTTCATTCATTCATTTCAACATTCGAGAAACTTTGCCATAATCGAAATAGACGATGTGAGCTACATGGAATCCATGGTCATCCTCTCACACCGAAATAAGGGTTTCCTACTTTCCCAGGTAAGACAAAAACATCGTATAACATCTAGGTGGATCCACTAACTAAGGTTCCTATGGGGCCACATACTTAAGGAACTAGAAGGTTGTTACGAGAAACCCTCTTTATGCTAACACCTTATGAGAACATCGGGTGAATCCTTTTTTCTTTATGAATGTCAAGTTCACTCGGTGCTAAGCTAAATTCCCTTTCTAAAGTGTCTTTATGTCTTCCTTAACATTTATTCATAACACATGTCTTAGGATTTTAACCCCTAATATAACATTTTCAAACCTCATAGGATTAAGGATGATAAAGTTCTTTCATCACAAACACAACATAATGTGAGAACATTAATTCGTAACATAATTATAAGATGTACATGAGAATTAACTTCAACCCCTCATATAAGCATACCTATCATCATTTCACAACAATAATATTTATAGCATGATCATACATTCATAACTTCATTTGTCATTCTTTAAGTAATCAACATTACAAAACATAAACAAACAATACTACAATAGAATGTTCATGACCTTGAAGATCATACCAATGGCCTCCAAGAAACCCTTTCAAGACTTCATCCCTAAATCCATGATGTTTATCCATAAAACCGATTATCAACATCATACAATAGTCAATTATACAAAAACATACTAAATTACATTGCCTCTAATAATTAATCAACATAATTCAAGAGTTAGGGTTAAAAGAAGAGGGACGTTAATGGGTCTTTAATGAATTAGGTCAAAAACCTAAGGTAATACATCAAATCATTCATAAGGATTCACAATCCATCATTATTAATCAAATATAGACCAAATAAGTAAAGTTTATTAGTGACCCACAAATTTGAGTGACTTCCAGAAAGTTGGAAGAACATTGTAAATCAGTTTGAAGGAACCTCTTGGGGAAAGGAGTCCCAAGAGTGAAGTGTCCCGATACATTGTAAATCCTTAAGGAATAATGGATAAAATACTTGTTCTTGAGCCCTTCTTTAATCCTTGATCTTTTTTTTCAATGGAGTCTTTGTGTAGTGTGAGAATCTAGAGAGAAGTGGGAGCTTTTGGGGTTTTGGAGTTATAAGGTATAAGACTTGTTTTATGACTTAAAATACTTTAATATACCTAAACTAACCATTTTTTAATGTCCCTTCACTTAAATGTCCAAGGGTTGAATTTACCAAATCACCCTTGGCTTGGCCATGTTTTTCACTAGATTGCAAAAACCAAACCACTCCCACCATTGCCGGCCGTCAACCCATTGACACCCACGTACTGGTTGTCTGTGGTTTGTGTCAGAGACAGGAAAAATGGATCCAAGATCCACAATTCTAAGTGTGGACACAAGACGTCCATTGATGGTGTATGAGTCCATTGATGGATCATCAATTGCACTCGTGGTTCCTTGCTGTTTTTTGACACCTTTTAGGACCAAGGGTTGGGTCCTCCTTAAGGACCCTTAGGGTGGTCCTTGGGGAGTCGTACCCGGACGTTTTGACCCTAAATTGCTTCCATTTACTTTTACAAGATTTAGCCCTCATATGACTCTTCATTCCCCTTACAAGACCTAATGACACACTAGATCATTTTCACTAGTCTCCAGATGTCATGGTCGTTTCACGAAGCTTATGAACTAACACTTCTAAACTAATTTAGTTTGGTTATATTAGGTCTTGAAACATCATTTAACCCTTTTATGTTATCATACTACATTTAAAGATCTAGCTTAAGTCATTGGATTTCAAGGATGTTACAATATCCCCCCCTTGGCAAGTCCCTTCATCATAGCTCCTAGGTTCTAAAATGAGAAAGTCGCTTCATCACAACCCAACATTATGTGAGAACATTACATCACAACATAGTAATAAGATGCACATGGGAATCACCTCCAATCCCTCGTAATTATACAACAATCATCATCTCACGTTCATCATCTTCATAACCTAATCAAACATTTATAACATCATCAGTCATACTTCATTTGAGCAATATTACAAGAATAGACCAACATTAATACAATAAAGTGTTCATAACCTTGAATGTCTTACCAATCAAATTAGAATGCTTGTTACTTTGTAGTTGTACATAAGCAAAGTATTGAAAATCATATTTACTCTTCCTATTTCTAACATTGGGAAGATTCATCCTAGATTATTCCAGAAAATAGCGGAATCGTGGCTAGGGAACTATACTAGCGAGCTACCCAATATATTGTAGAAATTTTTGCGATCAATGATTGGACCATGCAAACTAGAAATTCCAAGACTCTCATCCAACACCTCACCCCCAAATCCAAGATATTCACCCAAAATTTCAAGTATCATCATCATTTAATAGTAAATCATAGAAGAATAAATTAAATTTTATCTCCCTTAATCATAATCAACCTAATTCACAAGTTAGGGTTAGGAGAAGAGGGGTATTTATAGGTCTTTTTAGGGAATTAGGTCAATGCCTAAAGTAAAAAATCAATCTCCCCATAAACATACATAAATCATCACTAATAATCGAATTAAGACTAAAAAAAATCAAGTTAGAAAGAAGACCCACGAAATTTGATGAAAACTAGGTTATTGAAGAACATTGAAATCCAAATTTTGAAGAACCTCTTTGGGAAAGGCATACCAAGAGTGAATAGCCTCCATACCTTAACAATACTTTGAGATTTTTGAGGGAAAGTCTTTATCTTGAATCCCTAGAGAAATCTTGGTCTTCTTCTTCATTGGGGGTCTTTGTAGTAGTGAGAGAAACTAGAGAGAGATGAGAGCTTTCTGGGTTTTGAGAGTTATGGGGTGTTAGGCTAGTTTAATGACTTAGGATACTTTAATAACCCTAAAATAACTAATTATAACCGTCCTTAAACATTAATTAATTAATTAATTAACTAATTACCCCACCACCCACCACTTATGTCGTGTGGAGGCAATGAAGTTGGGGTCAAACAACGAGACCCCGTCGATGCCCTCATCGACCAGACCACGGACCATCCTGGTCAAGCGTGGTTTGGGAAAGAGGGTCCATTTTGGGGACCAAGGGGAAGGAGTCTAAATATTGACACACGACCAAAATCGATGGGGCGTGAGTCAATCGACGGCTCGTTGATTACCATTGTGGTTCCAATTTGTTTTTTATAAAGCTTTTAGGGTCAATGGTTGGGTACTTCTCAAGGACCCTTAGGGTTGTCCTTTGGGAGTCTTACCTGGAATTTTTTACCCTAAACACACACTATGGTGTACCCTAAGCATTTTCACAAAGTTTGATCTTCATATAACTCTTCAACCCCCTTAAAAAATCTAAAGGCACACATGATCACTTTCACTCGTCTCCGGAAGTCATGGTTGTTTCTTGATATTTAGGCTCTAATACTTCCTAATCAAGTTAATTACCTTTCTTTCGACCTAGAACACCATTTTTACACATTAGACACTAGCTGAGACTCTAGCCTAGGTCCTTGGATCTCCGAGGTATAACAAATCCCTTAGAAATAATCTAACAAGCTTTTAGACATAAAATAATTTGACCTCTAGGTATTGAATTTTCCCCCTTCCATTCTAAATTCGGTTCATTAGGAAATTAGAATTTAACTACCCTTGTTCTACAATCAATAGAAGCAAAAAAAGCATGTAACCAATCCATCCCCAATATGACATCAAAGTCCAACATATCAAGTTCTACAAAATAACCAATGTGACTCTATTGGAAAATAATATGGGACAACTCCTATAGACTCTTTAGAAACAAAAAAGTCACCCACCCGGGAAAAGACTGAAAAAGGTTCAAATAGGATATCGGGGAGCACATCAAACTTCATAGCCAATAAAGGTGTTACAAAAGATAAAGCGGCACCGGAATCTAGCAGTGCATAAATATTAATTGAAAATACTTTCAACATTCGTGTAACAACATCGGGAGAATCCTCTTGATCACCCCTAGATTTGAGAGCATAAAAGTGATTTCTTTTAGGAGCATCGTAATTATGACCAGTTGCTTGTGCTTGGTTACTCTCCCTTCCTTGAGTCTTTGCCATGGGACAATCTTTCACCATGTGTCCACTATTTCCACAACAAAAACCACTATATGTTCCCACTAAACATTTACACATATGCCGTTGGCCACATTTGGCACAATTAGGATTATCACTCTGTGAACCACTATCTTTTCCGTTGAGGCTTAGGGTAACACCCCCTATCCTTGCTATCCTTTGTGAAATTAGAAGGAACTTGGTTGGAGAATCTCTTCTGAAACTTTGGTTTGTCTTGGATTTAAACCTTACCCTTAGAAGTCCCTCTATCATAGGGCCTTGCCCTCTTGGCATCCCTACTTTTCCTCTTAAGCCTACTCTTTCAACTTGTTGATCATGCACCATCAAAGGAGACAAATCCATGTCATTGTGAAGCATTGCCGCACGACACTCTTCCACAAGATCATCGGACACACCCGTCACAAAGCGACTCATTTCATTCCTCATATTAGTCACCAATGAAGAGGCATATTTAGACAACTTAGTGAATTTCAAAGAGTATTCTTGAATACGCATGCCTCCTTGATGAAGGTTGATGAATTCTTCCACAATTGCATCTCTTTTCTCCCTTGTGAAGAACCTATCATGAAATGTCGTCCTAAAGACTTCTGAACTTATGGGACTCGCTCTCAAAGCCTTATTGTCCTTCCATTGAGTGTACCAAGTTTGAGCCACATCCTTGAGTTGATAAGTGGCTAGCTCAACCTTTTCTTTTGAACTCACCCCCACAACATACAACATCTAGAAACTTCATCTAGAAAGTCCTGAGGATCTTCATTTACCTTAGACCTAACGAACGTTGGAGGATTCATCCTAGTGAAGTCCCTCAAGCGTGAGGCAATGGTAGTAGCATTTTGATTTACATGGAGTGAATCTTCCCAATTTTATTGTGACATCATAGCTTGAGCTTGAGTAGTTATGGCTTGAGCTTGTGTAGCAATTACTTCATTCAAGTTTAGGAAAACCGCTCTTATTTCTCCATCCGACATGACAGGAGGATTGAACGGAGCTTGGCCACCTAGAGGAACTTGCTCTTGAGAAGGAGCTTGGTTGTCTTAAGGAGGAACTCCCACATTTGCAATTTCATCTTCAACCCTTCTTGCGGCTGCACTTCTAGTAGTCATAGACTATATTCACAAGAAAACGATTAGAAGAAACGGACACATAAAGTTAAGACTCTTAAGGCACGACTTAAGAATACCAAAGAAAGTGACAATTTACTAAGCATCACATAGCTTCTCATTCATAAGTGTGTCGCACCTCACAATTATGAACGTGACTCTACATAGACGTGGTTTTGTGAGACATCATTCCTAGTATTATTCAACCTTATGCTCTGATATCGAGTTTGTTACGACCTGAGAGTACCCCCGAAAGTAACCGGCGTCATCGACCTGGAAGAGATCTTGGACACACCCTTAGCATTTATTATTGCATATTAGATAAAATAAAAGCGAAAAATTTAATTAATTTCAAGTTCAACTTCATTTCACATATCAATATAGAAAGCTAATCTTCCTCACATCTAGACATAAGACTATGAAAATTAAGACTTATCCCTTACATCATTACAAGTCATATAAAATGAATACAACATAGTCCTTGAAATAGGAGAAGTGGAACAATGTCTTTCAATTTAAGAAAAACAACTAAAGCTAGAGTCATAGGGTTTTGTCCTAAGACTTGAGGACTCACCAACTTGGGAAAACAATCCAAGCTTCTTGAGAAAATTTCCTTGAATCACCTCAATGTCCCGAACCTACATTTATATAGAAAATAGAATAGATATGGGTTAGTACAAACCACATGTACGAAGTATAGAAACATATGCAGCTTAATCATTTGAAATCATGCACAAAGGACATTTTGTTTTAAGTAAGCTAACTTCATTTGAAAAGCCTTTATGAACATTCCAAAGATCATATACAAATCCATATCATAGCAAAAACAAGACATATTCATATTCATGCTGAAGAGTAACATCATTATAGAGCCATAATCAACATTTCATATTTAGAGTCCATTTGATCAATATATCACAAGACCTTACTCATAACCCCAATCCCAGTCTATTAGTGCAATGTACATGTGAAGCCCCATAACCCCACATAAACCAAGTAAACTAACAACGAGATCACAACATATTCTTTTACCTTGTACATCATTATAACAAGTGTCGTCAATACCGTGCATACTAATTTAGACCAACATCATGTATATCAAGTAAAACCAACATCATACATTTCATTCATAACATATGTATACATAAAGAACCTACCCTAGAACTCTACTAAAAGTACACTTTTGCAATGTATAGGTAAAGTCCCATACCTTTACCTACACAAAGTAACACATTTTAAGTAGTCCTAGTTAGTGTTCATCTTCTTACTTTCATTCATTCATTTTAACATTCGGGAAACTTTTCCATAATCTACATAGACCATGTGAGCTACATGGAATCCAGTGTCATACCCTCACACTGAAAGTAGGGTGTCCTACTTGCCAAGGTTAGACATAAACATTCGTATAGCATCTAGGTGGATCCACAAGTTAAGGTTCCTCGGGTAACATAGTTAAGGAACTAGGAGGTCGTTATTAGAAACTCTCTTTATGCTAATTAGCATTGTTGTTTCGACCTCATGAGAACATCGCGTGAATCCTTCTTCCTTTGTGAAGGAAGACCTCTCATTTTCAAGTTCACTCGGTGCTAAGCTAAATTCTTTTTTTGAAGTGTCATTAAGTCTTCCTGAACAATAATCCATAACATAGGTCTTAAGAGTTTAACCCCTCACATACCATGTTCATAGCTCATACGTTTTAGGATGAGAAATCTCATTTATCACAAATCCCAACATCATGAGAGAACATTACTTCATAGCATAGTCATAAGATGTACATGAGAATTACCTGAAACCCCTCATAATAGCACAACTATAAATATCTCACAACCATCATATGCATAGCATGATCATACATTCATACTTCAAGTAATCAACATTAACAAAGATAAACCAACAATACTACAATAGGATGTTCATGACCTTGAAGATCTTACTAGTTGCCTCCAAGAAACCCTTTCAAGACTTCATCCACAAATCCATTATATTTATACATCAAACGATTTATAAACATCATAATATAATCAATTATATAAGAACATACTCAATTACATCACCTCTAATCATTAGTCAACATAATTCAAGAGTTAGGGTTAAGAGAAAAGGGACATTCATGGGTCTTTAAAGAATTAGGTAAAAAAAACTAAGGTAATACATCAAATAATTCATAAACATTCATAATCCATCATTATTAATCAAATATAGACCAAATAAGTCATGTTTAAAGGTGACCCACGAATTTGGTTGATTTCTAGAAAGTTGGAAGAACATTGAAAATCAATTTGAAGGAACCTCTTAGGTAAAGGAGTCCCAAGAGTGAAGAGTCCCCATACCTTGTCAATCCTTAAGGATGAACGGAGAAAAGCCTTGTTCTTGATCCCTTTTTGAAGCGTTGACCTTCTTCTTCAATGGAGTCATTGTGTAGTGAGAGAATCTAGAGAGAAGTGGGAGCTTTTGGGGTTTATGAGTTATAAGTTAGTAAGGACTTGTTTTATGACTTAACATACTTTAATATACCTAAACGAACAAGTTTATAACAATCCTTCACTTTAAATGCAAGGGTGAAATTTCGTTACGCAATACCCACCCTTGGTGTGGCGACGTGTCTGTAGCACTAGTTTGCACACACCAAACCATGGCCACGCATGACGAAACACCGTTCGACGACTATGATGTGATCACCGTCCTGTGATTGTTTCGACGTTTGTGTCAGAGATGTAAAGCTTGGAGCGCAGCTCCACAATAGTAAGTGTGTACTCACGAGCTCCATGACGAATCATTCCAATTGCCACTCGTGGTTCCTTGCTGTTTTTGACAACTTTTAGGACCAAGCGGTGGGTCCTCCTCAAGGACTCAATGGGTGCTCCATGGGAGTCGTACCCCGATTTTTGGCCCTAAACACGTAATAACATGTATTCCAAGTATTTTTTTAAAGGATTTAGCCCTCGTGACAACTCTCAATCCCCGTTTACAAGACCTAAGGACACACTGAGATCAGTTTTTCACTAGTCTCCCGACGTCATGGTCGTTCTCTTTGACGCTTATGCACTAACAGTACCTAAAAAAATTTAAGTTAGGCTTAGGTTTAGGTATTGAAACATAATGTTAACCTTTTAAGCTTATTAGACTCCATTTAAAGCTCTTGCGCTTAAAGTTATTGGATTTCCGGGGCTGGTGACAAAATAAATATAGGAGTACATGAACGTGGAACCAAGAGAGAACGTTGGCAAATTCAACTAAGATCGGATAAGTATGTCTTAGTAAGTTCATAGGAAATGTAAATAGAGAAAGTAGCGGATCGTTTACGTTAAACACTATAGTCTTAACAACAATAGGAGAATAACCAATAATGGAAAACATATTAGACATCTGAAAAGATGACATATATGATTGAATAGACAATTGAAGAAGTTGGCAAAGATATGGCAGAATTGTATAATCCACCATATAGAACAATATACCATGTGTAATTTAGGATAATTTTTGATTATACAAGCGGAAGTACGTTTGCCCAAGGGTTCTTTGATGGCATGAAACGAGTTTATTAAAACCTTGCAACTTAACAAAGAAATACGGACTTTTAACGACTTTGTTTATACGAAGGTAGGGACACGAATGCCAGTCGTTAAAAGTTATACTTACAGCAACGGGATAAATTTTGCTCGCTATAAGTCAATTTTAAGTTTGGCAATACCCAAGGATAGGTACTTGGTGGTTAAAAAAGAATAAATGTGCCGTGTATTAACACCTATTAAAAAGGAGCATGTATTTCTTTCCATTGTAACCCCAACACACCCACATTTCATTTTTTAATTCAACCCCTCTATCACAAAGAAAAGAAAAACTAAAAAAAGTTCTAAAGTACAACACGGAAATTGATCAAAGTTGGATTCTTTTTGTTTTTTTTTTTTTGATTAATTTTGATTTTTTTTAGGGCAAATAAAAGGTTTCATTCTCATTTTCAGTAACGGTAAGATTTATCAATTTCTTTATGAATCGTTGCTCTTGCATATTTTCTTAATTTGTCTAGAAAATTTGTGGTTTTCTATGTTATTTGTAAGCTTAAGCGTTAAAAAAATACGGAAGAGGAAAATGTCATTTTGCTGGTGTAGTTCTAATTAGTCAAATATGTGTGGAGAATGTTGATTACCTAGTATATTTATATTGTTATTAACATTGAATGCTGCAGTATGTCTAATATTTTTATTTTTGTGATGATTAATTTTATCTATTCAAAGTCTCAAATTCTATTTCAGTTTAAATAAAAAAGATGATTATTAAATTAAAAAACGATGGAACAAAGTTTTGTTTTGTGTCATAAATGATACACTAATTCTCTTTGATTTCAAAGCTTCGTATGAAAATTATCATATGCTAACTAGTAAACTATATCGTACTAATTTGAATCTTTGTTTGTGTCTTGTTTTATGTTTTTACTGGCCCTTCTAGTTACTCTCAAACTCTAAAATGAGATTTTATTAGGCAAAAAATTTTTTTTTAAAATATCTATCGAAGATGAGGGATGGCTCCTCTCCTTCCTCACAAAGTAGTTCATTCTGGGAAATGTTCCAATCGCATTACAATTGCTGCTAATTTTTGGACGAATTTTTTATTTTTCTTTCAGAACTTATTCTCTGTTGGCACAAAATCATGTTTAAGTTCAAAAGTTAATGCTTTGGTCTGAATAATATAGGAATAAATTAATGCGTCATCACAATGGAGAACTCAGAGTAACTATCTACTATTAATGTTCTTTTTCTCTTGTATTAGATTACATAGCCAAATATCTACCTTTTCATTCTTGTTTTTACTTGTCACTTCTGTGACTTTGATATACCCAATAAGAATTACAATTATTTGTATAATGCATTTACCACACTATCGCTATTATTTAAATGTTTATGTATTAGTCGTCTGGAAAAGAGATTTGAAGTATTTTATTAATGTTAATATTAAAACATGAAAAAAAGCAATTGTTCTTCTCTTACTATCTATTAAAAGTAAAAAATGAAAAACTAATTTAAAAATAAGTGACAAGTAAAGTTAACTAAGCGAGTATATTTAATTTTTTCTGTGCTTGAAGTAAAAACTAATACATGATTCAACTAGTTTTTACATTTTTGTTGGATGTGATTCTTAAAAAATAAACTACAAAAAAATTCACTTTTTTGTTTGTAATGTGAGTTCCATTATTAATGAACTTGTAGATTTCTGGGTCCAGAAATAATTGGCGCCGGCAAAAAAGCTAGTTCTAGTACAGAAAAACATGAGAATGCATATAATCTAACTAATTTAGAATGAAGGAATAAAAATTATTGATATAGTGTTTTAATATTTCTAGATTTATAAACCGAATGACATATTCTATTTACAAACACATGATTGTGCTCTGAGTTTTAAAAATTTATTACCAACTTGTTGTTTTTTTAAGTTAATTCTTTAACGTTTACTATTTTGACACATCTAATTTGAGAATGAAAAACCTCCTTAAGCAAGAAAATTGCAGAGCAGCTGTAAGCATGTTGAAAGTGGTAAATATCAAGTTTACTTGCTGAAGTAGAAGAGCATTATTTTAATGTGGGTTTGGAAGCGGAATTGAGAGAATTTGATGTAGAGAGAAGTTAAGAGAGAAAGTGATGATTTTATTTATTGTAGGCAAATGCCTCTTTTTATACAAGTTTCCTAACGACCTTTCATCCTTATCAAAAGATTGATTGGCCTTACTTATTTACACATCGTACTTTGACTCTTTACTATTTACACAGTTACTTGACTCTTTACTATTTACACAGTACTTGACTCTTACTATTCATGAATAGTAATTCATGAATTATTACAAAAACTACAAAAACAAACTACTATTCATTAATAGTAATTCATGAATTATTACTACAAAACAAAACAATCTATCTACATTATCTTTTTCTTTTACAAATTTTTCAAAGATTCTTTATCTCTTTGTCGTCCTATATCCATATCTTCTTGTATCTTTTTCTTCATCCTTATCTCTTCATCCTTATCTCTTTCATATTTATTCCAACATCAAACGTCTGGAATAATATTATCTTCTCCATTGCATTTTGAACATTGATGATCAGGCGTATTTATGTCCAAATTAACATGCAATATCTAGTCAATAAATCATCTTGAAATAAATTTTTCTTTAAGGCTCTTGTTGTAGGTTGTCTTCTGCTTTAATAATGATAAAATCCATCTCTGAACTTCATCCATATCTGCTTTTCTTAATTCCCTTGTGTTTGAATATATCATAACTTGGTCTCTGCATAATAACTCCAAATAGCATTCATTTAAATAATTGTTAGCTAGTTCTTGTATAAATTGTTGATTATACCAATCTATTCTTTTATTGCATAAAAGTTTGGATTTCACCTTGGTATTTCAGCTTGTCTTCTATATCTTCTGGTATTATCATATCTTTGGTTAAACCTATCTTTATAACTTGAATTGGTTACTTGAATTCTTCATATAATATCTCAGCCGGTGCTGTATAAAATTTAATATAAAATAAATTTCCTTAGTAACTCTCTTGTATAATGAGAATGCTTTGTATAATTCTGGTATTCCACTTTATTCTTCTCCATCATATGTGTATACGGTACTGAGTAATCCATAACTGTAACACAATTTTAACTAAGTTGAACTAGTTTTGTTGTGCAATCAATCTATTATATCCTTGTAGTTTTTGGCGTTATATAATCTTCATTTGAATTTTTGGTTTGTGAGGATCTGGGTTTAAATTTAAAAATGTTGAATTTTATAGATGTTTCAATGTATGATTGGGTAATGTAATTGTATCTTTTTCTTATCACTTTGTATACTAACTGCATATGTAGAGGTTTGTGGGGTTGGAGTATTTATTATTTGGATTTTTGGAATAAATGGTTTTGCAAATAGGCTATTAGGTTTGTATTTCTTGGAGTAGTCTTTTCCATAGCTCCTGTGCTATGTACCTGCAACTGATAATTTGTTAATGTTTTGAGTTTTTAGGTGTTTTCTCAACGTCACCTCTTAGCTCGGCCTTTTATCGTCTGCCTCACGACGTAGCTCCGCATTTTTAGAGTCATGCGCTGACTACTAACTGTTTCTTTAAGTACTTGTACTTCTGTTTCTATTTTCTCCATCGTTTGACAAAGATTTGTCATCATAGCTAATATTTCCTTCATTGTATCTTTTTCTTGAGAGATAGTCTGCAATAATATTCTTGTCAGTCTTAATTATTCTCAATTGTAAATGTAAAATTTAGTATATTTAATACTAATCTCCTTATTTCTTTTGTCGTGACTGAATCATCTATCTTTCTTGTTATCCACCATTTTACTTGTTGTGGTATCTGTTCTTACAATGAATTTATTATAAACAATATATGGTTCAAATGCTAATAAACATTTATATAATGCTAATAATTCTTTTCTATTTATTTCCCATTTGATTTGTGCTTCTGTATAAGATCCTGAAATAATATCTACAGTGATGTTCTATTTTTTCATTTTCATATTTATATTTTAAAACTCCTCCATAACTATGATTACTTGAATCTGTTTCAACTATATAAATAAATATTTTATTTTCATCAGGAAAATAGAGTTTTGGTAATTTTTTACATAAAATTCTTAATATTTTTTATATGCTTTTATTCTTTATTATCAAAATGATATTCAACATCTTTTTTAAGTTTTCTATGTAGTGGTTTTAAATATTCTGCTAATTTTGGTAATACTCTCGTACTTGGTTTACTAATCCTAAAAAAGATTGTAATTTCTTTTTTGTATCTATATCTTCATCTAGGTTGATTATTTTCTGTACTATATGTGTTTGCATTTTTATACCATTTTATCTATTTGTATTCCTAGAAATTCTATTTCTGATTTCATAATTTCTGCTTTCTTTTTACTTAAACTTATACCTGATTGTTTAATTATATGTATATAAATTTTCTAATAATTTAATATGTTCATCTTGGTTCTTGAATGTAATAATATATCATCTATATATACAATGCAATTTTTCTAATTGATTAAAATAGTTATCCATAAAATGTTGATATCTACCTGGTGCATTTTTATATCCAAATGGTAAAACATTCCATTCATAGAAACCTTGTGGTACTGTGAATTGCTGTTAGTTGTTTAGATTCTTCTTCTAGTTTTAGATGATAAAATCCTGATTTACAATCAAATTTACTAAAATAGTTATATCCTTGTATCTGTTATTTTTAATATCTTATTTGGTATTGGATAATTATAAGTTTTAGTTTAGCATTTAGATTACGATAATCTATAACCATTCTACTTTTACCTCTTTTTGTTCACTATGTTTATTTACTATAAATGCTGGACTTGTATGTTTACTATTACTCTCTTGTATGTAATTATTCTTTAATAATTCATCTATATGCATTTTAAATCCTTTAAATCATCAAAATATATATTTTAATGATTATTGCGTTATTATACTATTTTCATCTATTAATTCAATTTTACTTTTGTCTTATGCTTTTCCCATCCTTCTAATGGATTTTCACTATATAATAGTTCTAATTGTTCATTATATATTTTAACCTTATCTATTGTAAAATATGATATTTCTAATTGGGTTTATTTGTTTATTATTATGTTTTCCATTTCTTGATTTATTTTTTCACTTCCCTTTATCCAGTCTTTAGGTTTCTTTGTTTATTATTTACTCTTTTTTGCTCCTATTTTATATCCACATGGTGTAGTAAACCACAATAGAGTTTAGTTATTATATGAGGATATAGTTTATATCAAAAATGGCATTCCTAACAACATATCTTTTGTTGTAAATTCAAAATTAATAACATTTCTTCTATTGTTAATATTTTATCCCATATTTGTATTTTATATTTTTGCTTTATATGTAATCATACTACTTTCATTGTTAAATCCTGTTACTATACCATAGGTGTTTTTAATTTTTTCCCATTTATCTTCTGGTAAACAATTATATTTACATATATTTGTCTCTGCTTCCGTATCTATCATAGGTGTATAATATCTGTTTGTGATATCCTTCTCCAATAATTTTTGCAAGTATGTATATCTTCATTAATCATTTTGTTCTTTTTATAATTATTTTCTTATTTTGACAGGTTATGATTAATTGTTCATCTTCTATTTTATATGGTTTAAATTGGTCTAACCATTTTATTCCTAAAGTAATATTTTGATTTCCTTGGTAAATTTTAAATGGGATTATTAATAATATTCCTCCTATAATTATTTCTTTTCTACTATTTCTTCATTGTAGTTACTATTCACATAGTAATCCAGGGCATACATGTCCTGTTTTATAATTTCTGTATCTAAAACTAATTCTCTAATTATGTAATTATCTCTTGTCCTGTATTTATTAATATCCTATATCTTCTTCATTAATTATTCCAGTTATAAAATAATGATTTGGTGTTTCTTCTTCTAATTTAATATTTTAGGAATTTCATTATTTTCTTTTTGGATGTACTAATGCTCTTGATGAAGTAGTTCTAGTTAAACTATTGGTATGTTTGAAGTACTTAATCTTTCTTTTACTATTTCTAAGTCTTCTTCCATGTCTAGCTCTTTATAACTATAATCATTATTATCTATTATTGTTATTAATTGGTCAAAGGATTTTCTATTTTTATTCTATCAATTTTATTTCTTTGCCATTACTTTATGTTTGTTGTTAATATATATAAATTTTTACATCTTGCTGTAAATATTTACTTCCTGGTGCTAATTCTATTCCTGATAATTTCCAATATAATACTAATGATTTATCTATATTTCTATCTGTTAATGCTATTGAGTAATTTGCACTTATTATTAAATTTAAATTTTTTGGTATATTTAAATTTCCTTTTCACTGCCACTGATTACACTTTTTTTTCTATAGGGTGTATTATCTATCATCTGCTAAATATATTTCAATAGGTGTATCTTATTCCTTCTCTAAAACACTGCTTTTATTAATATTTTCTGTTCCTCCTAAATGTTACATATTTATAGGTGTTTTAGCTTTTATTTCTTGTATTTCTTGAATTTATCATCTTTTGTTTAAAATATAGGTATTTGTGCTTTTCCTTTTGAAATATATTACAGTCTATAATATGTTCTTTTTGACTAAAACTACATAATATTCTTCTTTATTTCATTTTAAACCAATTTTTTAAAGTAGGTATAATCTAGTACTTTTCGTACACATAAATCTTAATTCTTTATTTTTATTATGTTGAAAAATTATATTATCAAATATAATTTTCTGTTCTACTGATTCTTCATTTTGGTATTCTTCTTTAGATATTATTTTTATATTTTCTTCAGTCATTATATTTCATTATTTATTATTTTATTATCTAATTCCATATTTATTTCTATATCTTCGGATTCAATGTCAGATAATTCATATATACTATCATTTTCACTTAATTCATAATCTATATAATCTTTCTGCATATATTTTTCATCATCCATAATTATTTCTGCAATTTGTTTACCTTTTAGATTTTTAGGTAATTTACAATCTCTAGCTAAATGTCCTAACTTTCCACAGTTGTAACAAGTACAATCTGATAATTTTCTTTTTGGTCTATATGGTCTTTTTATTTTATAATTTTTTACATAATATCTCTTTCTTGGATTTTTATATTTATACCTTGTTTTGGTTTTTCTATAATTTTTATATTTTCTAGGTTTTTTATAATATTTATCTTTACAACCAAATTGTGGTGCTATCTTGTTTTTACAACATGCTAGATTTTTAATTAATACTTTTTCCATTTTTCTTTTTTCTATTTGGGTTTCACATAATTGTATAAACCATTGTTGTAAGAATTTTATTCTAGCTCCTAAAGTATCTGTTATTCCTTCATTATTCCAATCTTTAATTATATTTGTACTAAATGGTTCTGGTAATTTTGTAAAATATTGTTGTCTTATTTCTTTTGCTTCATCTATATTATATTTTGCTTTGTAATAATATTCTTTAAATGCACATGTATATTCTTCTATGTAACACATATTACTTATTGCTAATTTTGACATTAGTTGTCTATTTATTATTTTTTCTTTATTTTGTTCTTGTATTTCTGTAGTCATACCTCCAAATTCATTTCTTATTGCTAATTCATATTTATCTAATATATCTATATTAGATGTTGTAGATCCATCTATTTTCTTATCACTTCTAAGTGTTGCTATACTTTCTGATGGTAAATTTTCTATCCATAATTTTGTTGTTCCTACAAATGTTCTTTCTATATATCCTGGTGTATCTTTTACTGCTATTTTATTATCAACTAATTGTTTCGATAAATTTCCTACCCATAATAAGATTACCTTATTTATATCTATAACACAATCTAAGGCTAAAAAGTTATTTTGTTCCATTATTGGTCTAGGTATCCATTTTTTATTCAATCTACTATTCCATATTGCATTTGCTCTGTCTGATCTTTCATAACTTTCTGTATAATAGGTTGGTGTTGATCTTCTAGGATTACTTCTTCTAGGACTAGTTCTAGGACTATTATCTGGAGTTTTAACTCTTGATGTTCCTGGTTTATTTATATCTCCTGTGTTTATTTCTAATTTCTTTATTTTATCTACTTGTTCTAAGATTTCTGTGTATGTTTCACTTATATCACTTATTTCTGAATTTTGATCATTCATTGTATCTGTTTCAGTTATTTCTTCATTGATGTCATTTATTTCAATATTTTCATTTTCATTTAATATTTGTTTCATTTTATTTATTTCACTAGTTAATTCTACTTATTTTTCTTTCTCTTTTTCTATCTGTTTTTCTTTTTGTTTAGTTTCATATAATAATTTTAACTGAGCTAATTCTTTTTCTAATTCACTTATTTTTGTATTTTTTGTTTCTTCTATCTTTTGTACTTCTTGTTTTGCTTATGTTTTTATTTTTTCAATTTCTTTGGCTTTATCTATTTCTTCATCTACTGCAAATTCTTCTTTATTCATTATTATTAATTTTATAACATATATCATGTTGTAATTTATATTCTAGGCAATTTATTTGTATTTCTAACTTAAATAAAACTCTTCTTTGTATTGTTATCACTTTACTACTTACTCCTGCAAATATATTGTCTTCTATCATTTGTTTTGTAAATTCATATTCATATCTTTTTTCATTTATTTTATCTATCAGTTAAGTGGAATACCAGAATTATACAAAGCATTCATCATATACAAGAGAGTTACTAAAGGAAATTTATTTTATATTAAATTTTATACAGCACAGGCTGAGATATTATATGAAGAAATCAAGTAACCAATTCAAGTTATAAAGATAGGTTTAACCAAAGATATGATAATACCAGAAGATATAGAAAGACAAGCTGAAATACCAAAGGTAGAAATACCAAACTTTTATGCAAATAAAAGAATAATTGGTATATCAACAATTATACAAGAACTAGCTAACAATTATTTAAATGGCAATGCTATTTGGAGTTATTATGCAAGAGACCAAGTTATGATATATTCAAACTCAAGGGAATTAAGAAAAGCAGATATGGATGAAGTTCAGAGATGGATTTTATCATTATTAAAGCTAGAAGAACAACCTACAACAAGAGCCTTAAAGAAACAATTTATTTCAGATGATTTATTGACTAGATATTGCATGTTAATTGGACATAAATACCCTGATCATCAATGTTCAAAATGCAATGGAGAAGATAATATTATTCCAGACGTTGATTTGGAATAAATATGAAAGAGATAAGGATGAAGAGATAAGGATGAAGAAAAAGATACAAGAAGATATGGATATATGGACGACAAAGAGATAAAGAATCTTTGAAAAATTTGTAAAAGAAAAAGATAATGTAGATAGGATTGTTTTGTTTTGTAGTAATAATTCATGAATTACTATTAATGAATAGTAGTTTGTTTTGTAGTTTTGTAATAATTCATGAATTACTATTCATGAATAGTAAGAGTCAAGTAACTGTGTAAATAGTAAGAGTCAAGTAACTGTGTAAATAGTAAGAGTCAAGTACCTGTGTAAATAGTAAAGGCCAATCATCTTTTGATAAGGATGAAAGGTCGTTAGGAACTTGTATAAAAAGAGGCATTTGCCTACATAAATAAAATCATCACTTTCTCTCTTAACTTCTCTCTACATCAAATTCTCTCAATTCCGCTTCCAAACCCCAAATTGTACTTGTTTTATTTGTATTATTCTTCATGGTTTAACAAAATATTTTTTCATAATATTCTTTTTTAATTATATTTAATCTTTGTATTTCCTTAGCATTATTTTATATAGTGATACAATTATATTTTATTTTCTTGTAAGAAGTTGACACATAATTACACATACTATGAAAATGTCAAAATTAAGCTCATTGTTAAGATGAAAGTTTATATTTATACGGATTATATTATAGGTATATTCATGTGTGTTTATGTGAATAAATATGATAGAACAATCATTGTTTAATATTTATTTATCATTGAAAGTTAATAATACAAAATCACATTGAATGACTTTATTTGTTGTAATAGTTTAGGGCTTTTAACAACCGGAATAACAATTAACAAATGGAAAATTCATTCGCTAAAATAAGTTATAACGACTGGATTTTAGTTGTCGTTAAAGGGATTTTAGCGACCATATTTTCAATCCGGTCGTTAACTTTTAACGATGGAACTTTTAGCGACCGGTGACGACCAAACATTGTGCAGTCGATATTGAGTTATAATGACCGGATTAAGGCTTTTAACGATTATTTTTACCTTGGCTAAAGATTTTTTTTCTTGTAGTGTGCAAGATAATACTTGGTAGAGTAATCATGTAGATTTAGTAATAAACTGCAACTATGGATAAGTCAGTACCAAGGTCATTTAGAAAGCATACTTTATAATACAAGTGTTGGATTGATGTCAAAGAAATAGAAAAAATCAAAAAGTCTTGCATACCTTGCTATACAATTCAAAAAGTATGACTTAAGCTGCTTCTCTTCAGATTACTAATCTTGGCACATCCGGAGAGCACCCCCCAGACGACGCCGGCGTCGCCGTCCTCGAAGAGGATTCAGACAAGCCCTAAGCATTCGTCATAACATATCATATGTTAAAAATGCGGAAAAATTAAAATCTTTTGCATATACTAAGTGAAGTATACTTAGACTTCTCGCTTATCATATATTGAAGCTTACTTAGGCTTCTGTTTTAGAGACATGATAAACATACATATGATAGTCTAAAAACTGTCTCATGTAAAAACCATCTAAAGACTACGAAATCTTGGACTTAGTCAATACAATGTCAATATGTCATATAGGCCTTAGTAAAATAGAATCTAATGATAAAAAGGAATAAACGATTATCTCTTAAACTACTACAATCTTCATAGATAGAATAATGAAAACATAGCATCCCTGAACATAAGGACCTACCAACGCTTGGAGAAAGAGTTCCAAACTTTTTCAATTGACCTTCTTAATCTTCAGTGGCCGGACCCTACATTTTTAGTTTTATAAAGTATAGGGGTTAGTGAGCCACATGTACTAAGTATGGGTATATGCACATAAACATTTAAGGACATGCATGAAAAATGACTATTTCTTTAGAAAGCATGCTAAGTCATATGAAAGCCTTCAATGCACATACAATAGAGCATATACAATGTAAATATCACAACAACATAAAGCATGATCATAACCAAAGACATATCATCATAAAGTCATCTTAACCTTTCATGTTCCATAATTCATATCAACATAACATACAACACTTACCAATGATCCCATCCCAATCCTATAATTGGAATGCTCATGTGAAGCCCCATAACCCCACATAAACAAGTAAACAAGATAGGAGACCATAAGTAATGCTTTGCTTCATACAACTTGCATCATAAGTAGTCATCATCACGCATAGCAACATAGACCATTACATGTTCATCAACATAGCCAACATCATAAGAGTAACATCATATAGCATAAACATTATACATTTCATGTTGTCATATTACGTAAGAACAATAACCTAGAATTTCCCTTAGAGTCAACTTTTGCAATGTCTAGGTAGAGTCCCATACCCCTACCTATACTAAGTAGACTCCTCAAGTCACCATAATCAATGTCCATTTACTTGTCTTTCATTTTACCTGAGGGAACAATCACCTTAACCGACGTTAGACCATGTGAGCTAAATATGGAATCCGGTGTCATGAAACCCCACACCGAAAGAAAGTTGTCTACTTGCCAATGTAGAACCAAATAATTAACATAGCATTCTAGGTTGATCCACTGGCTAGTATTCCTATGGAGGCAACATAGTTAATGAACTAGGAGATATGTCTTGAACCCTCTACATTCCCATTAGCGTTGGAGTCCTCATCTCATGAGAAACCATACGGTGAATCTCCATCCAAGAGAACTCAACACCTTAGTAGGTACCATAGAATGAATCCCCCTCCAAGGGGATTCAACACCTCATGTGGAACCATTAGGTGAATCTCCCTCCAAAGGAAGTCAACACATCTCATTGTCAAGTTCACTCGGTGCTAAGCTAAAGTCCCTTTTTGTATAACCATTAAGTTATCATTTATCATAAATCTTATCATAGGCCATAGAAGATTAACTCCATGTATAAACATGATCATAGATCATTAGGTTTAGGATGAGAATTTCCTTTTATCACAACCCTTCATTAGTTAGAATAAGATATCATAGTCATATTGTGTAAGGCATACAAGAGAACATCATCAACCTTGTATTATCATATCCTTACCATTTAACATATTCATAGACCAACATATATGCATAGCAACATCATACATAATTCAATTGCATAACAACATCAATTATAGGACAACATCAACATAATAGAGAAATCGTGACTTTAGAAGACTTACCTATTTCTTCCAAGAATCTTCATCAAGAACTTACCCTCCATTCATAACGATCATCCAATAATATAGTAAAATACTCAATAAGATAACCAATCCCAACCACTCTAGTTATACACAAGACCACTTCATTGTTAGGGTTAAGGGAAAGAGTTCATTTATGAGTTCGTTCAAGCAATAGTTCAAATCCCAACATTAGATGACATTAAGTGAATAATATAACATAATGTAATTCCATTATTTAGGGAGAGAACATGCTTCACACGAAAACCAACAATACCATATCAGTTATTCAATAATACGTACTTAATTAGCCATAGAAAATCATAATTCATCATCATTAGTCATAAATTTCAAGTTTGGAAGACAACCCATTGGTAGAGTAAAAAGCCTAGTGATGTACCATGGTTTCACGGTACTTTTAATGATCTTTCGTTAAGTTTAGTGTGTGTCTAAGGCCTTTTTGTAGTAGTGTTAACATATTTTTATCTATGTTTGCACGAACACTGTCCAAAACGGAAATGCAGAAGACTATGCAGAAATCAGTGTAGAAGTGATGACCTACGGAGCCATAGACTGTCTGTCGACCCATCGACGGTCCATAGGTGATGATCGTCGGCTTGAGGTTCAAGCGACTGAAATCAAATCGGGGAATTCTGACAAAGTGTAAGGCTACGGAAGGATCGACGGTCCGTTGACTGATCGACGGACTGTCCTGGCAAATCATTGATGGTAACAGAAAGTAGTCCCAGTACCCGACTTAAAGAAACAAATAATTATGGAGGAACGGAGGCCATCGACGGACCGTTGGTACTTCGACGAACCGTGTTGATGGTCCGTCGATGGTAACAGAAAGTATGCAAAAGTGAAGGCTAAAAAAAGATTTTAAGTGTGGACAGACGGAAGCTGTCGACGGTCCGTCGTTCCATCGACAGATCGTCAGCTGGGTCGTCGACTAAAGACGCTTTTTGGACAGATTTTTTATTATTTAGAACTCCTTTTTATTTGAGGACTTTATTATTATAAATAGGACTAAAAACTTCATTTTTTGGGTTAGACTTTTTACTATTTTTCATACTCTTGGTATTGGAAGTTGAACTTTGGATTTTGGGAATTACTTCAAATTTCCGGAATCGATTATTACAATATTTTTGTTAATTCAAGTGAATTTTTTGGATTTTCTTCAAACTTATCAAAGTAAGTACATGAATTCTTATCAAACAATTATGAATTCTGTATTTCTAAGCATGGCTACCTAAATCCACAATTAGGGTTGTGGGAACCATGGGTAATTAACAAGATAAAACTAGCTAAATAACAATTCTAGAATAGGTTATTGAATGTATTGATAATTCTTTCGGTTAGAAGTCTTTTTAACGAGTTCACGCGTTAGAACTTGCCCTATTTCTATTCGCCGGACCAAGGGGGTAGTTAATAGGAAAAGAATTATCAACATATATTTAATATATACTATCTAATAGGCTAGTCTCAATTAGTGCAAAGTAGTAACTAAGCCATACATTGAATATGATGCTTGATATGAGGTAAAGGTAAGGGTTAGTAAATTATACACACGTAGCTGGACCAAGGTACGGGGTGAAATTGTTTAGTTACCGGACCAAGGAATTAGAGATACATAACTTATCACTTTGCATGCAAGACACTAGTAAAGAGTTGTTATAGCTAGGATTATCGTGTTGATGAACCTTTGGGGAACACTTACGCCCTAGTTTCTCTCATCACTTGATAAAAACCAAAGTTTTAACATTGCTACTTGTTTACTTAGACTTAATTAAGCATTTTTGTATCACAAACCCCCCCTTTTATTTAACTGTTTTCGGAAAGGATTTGACTAAATAGACGTAATCGTAGATTAAAGTTAAGTCTAAACCATTTTCCTCGTGGGATCGACCCCAACCTAACAATTGAGTTCTTTACTTGATACAAACGCTTATACTTCTTTAGGGAAGTATAATTTGAGCATATCAAATTTTGGCGCCGCTGCCGGGGAAAGTGGCTTTTAGATTAAAATTTAAGTACATTACCGAATATTAGTCAACAATTTCCTAATTTTACTTTGTCTTTTTGTTTTTGTCTCTCGCAGGTCTATCTTTAGTTTATGCCAAGTACACGGAGTCGAGGAGAACCAATACTTTCACTTGATCCAGAACTAAACCGTACACTTCAAAGAATGAACAATCCAAAAAATCCTGCTTATATTGATGATGAGATCAACCCTCAACTTCCTCCGCCGGTTGATGCCCATAATTAAGTGATTGTTGATAACCTTAGTGAATGTAATCTGAGGAGGCAACCTCTTGCCCCACTCCCACAAGAGTACTATAGGGGAAATGTTAACATCACTGAATCTGATGGGCCACTTGTCCTACCTCCTCTACCACATGGTCATACTTTCGTGGTAACTAGTATCTTGATGCAGATGCTCACCACTAGAGGTTTGTTTTCGGGGCTACCATCTGAGGATCCACATGCTCACATCCCCAAACTAAGGTCGGTGTGTAAGAGTTGTGTAGAAAGACAAGACTTAGACATGGATGTAATTGAATTAAGGGTCTTCCCTCTCTCACTGACGGGCGAGGCCGCAATTTGGTTTACTAAGTTGCCCTACAATTCAATCTATACTTAGGAGCAGTTGAGGGATGTGTTCCTAGAAAGGTATTACCCGGTTTCTAAAAAGCTTAATCACAAAGATAGGGTGAACAATTTTGTGGCATTGCCTGGGGAGTCGGTAAGTAGTTCTTGGGATAGGTTCACCTCATTCTTGAGAAGTGTCCCAAACCACCGCATTGATGATGAGTCATTGAAAGAGTACTTCTATAGGGGGCAAGATGATAACAATAAGGCAGTACTTGATACTATTGCGGGTGGTTCGTATGGGGAATGTACTTATGCAGAGATCGCTGAGAAGTTAGAGAAAATCTCGCGAAATAATAAAGCTTGGAGCACTAGGAATTTGGATACTGGGAGAAACACCTTCATAGTGCAAGCTACACAAAACCCGGCCACAGATGATATTTGTGAAGAGATGGCTCAAATGAGAATTGAGCTTGGGTTGGTGTTGAAACATGTCACTATGGGTGCAGAGAAAGTGAATGCGGTGAATTATTTGACCAAGACACACCGCCGATAGATGAATTTTACTATGAGGAAGATTCTTATGCAGTGAATGAGCACACGGGGGGTTTTCGACCGAACGCCCAAGGCTCCAATCAGGAGAATTGGCGCCAAGGTCAAGGAAATCAAGGTCGAAACTATGGGAATTACAACCGAGAGGGTCACTATGTTTGCTAAGGAAACTACAACCGCGACAACAACTTCAACCGGGGTAACTATGGATATAGAAATGATCGAAGTGGGCCCTATGTTCCACCTCAAAATCGGGAAGTTGCTCCTAGGGATGGTGGAGGTAGTATGGCGCGAGTTGAAGACATGTTGCAAAAGATGATGAGGAGGTTCGACGCAAGTGATGAGCACGCCAAGGAGTTGAGAGGTGATTCGGCTAACATTGGTCAAAAAGTGGATGTACATGCAGTCTCAATCAAGCATCTTGAGATGCGAATGGCCCAATTGTCGTCTACTATAAACCCTCGTCAACCGGGTACTCTTTCTAGTAATACCGTAAAAAATTCGGAAAATGATGGACATTGTATGGCAGTCACGACTCGCGGGGGTAAGCAAACCATTGATCCACTTATGCCATCTGGTGCTGAATATGAGGTAAGAAGAGAAGATGCGGTAGTAGAAGCTAGTGGTGAGTTGGTAAATGAAGAGGTAAAAGAATTAGAGATGCCCCAAAAGAAGACCCCCGTTCCTAGACCACCACCACCATTTCCATAAAGATTGGTGAAGAAGACCGAGGATGGCAAATACCGGATTTTTATTACTATGTTGAAACAGCTTTCCATCAATGTACCTTTGATAGAAGCTCTTGAACAAATGCCCGGTTATGCCAAGTTTATGAAAGATATCACTAAGAAGAGGTCGGTGAGTTTTGAGGATGATGATCGGATTCAACATTGTAGTGCTATTGCTAAAACGTCTCTTGTGAAAAAGAAAAAAGATCCGGGTTCTTTCACTATTCCATGTACAATCGGGTTAATACACTTTGCTAAATCATTATGTGATCTTAGGGAAAGCATAAATCTCATGCCTCTCTCCATTTACAAGAAGTTGGGTTTGGGTGACCTAAAGCCCACTGCGATGCGGTTACTGATGGCCGATCGAACAGTGAAGAGGCCTATTAGGATACTTCACGATGTGTTAGTGAAGGTGGAGTCATTCATATTTTCGGGCAATTTTTTCATTCTTGACTGTGAGGTGGATTTTGAGGTGCCTATTATTCTTGGAAGGCCATTCCTTGCTACCGGTTGCACCTTGGTTGACATGGAGAAAGGGAAGATGAAGTTTCGGAAACAATGAAAAAACGACTTTCAATATTTTTAGGTCCATGAGGCAGAGTGGTGAGCTCCAATTGGTATCTGCGATATCTTACAGGGTTGAGAGTTCATCTGATGTACAAATAGAAGAGCGTCTTGGTGTTGAGGCACTAGCTGCAGTTATCATGAATATTGAGAGTGATTGTATTGAGGAGTATGGGTCATTGGTTGCGGCACTTGATCGAGGTGATGTTCGGTTCAAACAAAAGAAGTTGAAGTTAGATATGAAGCATCGCGAGTCTCCACCCGCGGCAACATCTATTAAGGAGGCCCCAAAATTGGAGCTTAAGGCTCTACCACCTCATCTGAGGTATCTTTTCTTGGGAAAAGGTGACACTTTGCTGGTAATCATTGCATCGGATTTGAATGTAGAGCAAGTGGGTTGTCTTGTACAGGTGTTGAAGAGGTTCAAACGAGCCATTGGTTGGACTATTGCGACATTATTGGGATTCCACCCGGTATTTGTTCACATAAAATCCAACTCATGCTTGATCATAAACCAAATATTTAGCACCAGAGACGTTTAAATCAACCTATGCAAGAGGTAGTGAAGAAGGAAATTATTAAGTGGTTGGATGCTGGAGTCATATATCCGATCGCTGATAGTAGTTGAGTATACCCTGTTTAGTGTGTGCCCAAGAAAGGGGGAATGAATGTGGTCCCTAATGAGAAAAATGAGCTTGTTCCAATGAGGCCGGTGACCGGATGTAGAGTGTGTATGGATTATCGGAAATTGAATGCATGGACTCAGAAGGACCATTTTACTATGCCCTTCATGGATCAGATGTTGGATAGACTTGCAGGAAAGGGGTGGTATTTGTTTTCTTGATGGTTATTCGGGTTACAACCAAATCTCTATTGCACCGAAAGATCAAGAGAAAACCACTTTTACTTGTCCTTGTGGAACTTTCGCGTTCAAGAGGATGCCTTTCGGGTTGTGCAATGCACCGGCTACTTTCCAGAGATGTATGATGTCCATATTCTCCGATATGGTGGAGGACACCATTGAGGTATTTATGGATGATTTATCTATTGTTGGTGACTCGTATGATCATTGTTTGAGTCATTTGGCCGAAGTTCTCAAAAGATGTGAAGATTGCAACCTTGTGCTAAATTGGAAAAAATGTCACTTTATGGTGAAAGAGGGTATTGTATTGGTCCATCGCCTCTCAAAGAAGGGTATAGAGGTTGATCGAGCCAAAGTTGAAGTGATAGAGAGACTTCCTCCACCCATCTCTGTAAACAATGTAAGGAGTTTTCTTGGGCATGCGGGCTTCTACAGGAGGTTCATCAAGAATTTTTCAAAACTTGCACATCCTCTGTGCAAGCTACTTGAGAAAGTGTGTAAATTTTATTTTGATGAATCCTGTATGAAAGCATTTGGATAGTTGAAGGAGAAGTTGGTGTCTAACCCATTATTATTTCTCCGATTGGAGCAAACCATTTGAGGTTATGTGTGATGCTAGTGGGGTTGCTCCTGGTGTAGTATTGGGACAAAGAAGGGATAAAATCCTTCACCCCATTTATTCTCAGAAGAATTATACTGTGACTGAACAAGAGCTTCTTGCGGTGGCATTTGCCTTCGAAAAATATATCTCCTATTTGCTTGGCATGAAAGTTATAGTGCATACTGATCATTCTGCCTTGAGATATTTGATGGCAAAGAAGGATGCGAAACCGAGGTTGATTAGATGGGTATTACTATTGCAAGAGTGTTATTTTGAAGTGAAAGATAGAAAAGGGACCGAAAATCAAGTTGCCGATCACTTGTCCAGATTAGATGATGAAGCTATGCGAGAGTTGGGTGAAAAGGCTGAAATTGATGATACTTTCCCTGATGAGCATGTATTGGCCGCTTCTCATGACTTGATTCCATGGTTCGCAGATTTTGCAAATTATTTGGCTAGTGATATCGTCCCATCGGACTTATCCTTTCATCAAAGGAAACAATTCATGCATGATGTGAAAAAGTTCTTTTGGGATGAGCCATATCTATATAGCAGTTTTGCCGATGGGCTTAATCGGCGTTGTGTGCCGAAAGTTGAGATGTTGAGTGTTTTGGAGGCATGCCACTCCTCGCCTGTGGGTGGGCATCATAGTGGTATCCGAACTGCCCATAAAATCTTGCAATGTGGCTACTATTGTCCAACCATCCACCAAGATGCTCATGAGTTCGCCAAGGCATGTGATAGGTGCCAAAGAGATGGAGGTGTTTCTACACGGCAAAAGCTCCCTTTAAATCCCATTCTTGTAATTGAGTTGTTTGATGTGTGGGGCATTGACTTTATGGGCCCTTTTGTGAGTTCTCATGGGATGAAGTATATTTTTGTGGCGGTTGATTATGTGTCAAAATGGGTGAAAGTCATAGCACTTGCAAATAATGAAGGAAAGAGTGTCACCGCGTTCTTGAAAAAGAACATATTTCCCAGATTTGGCACCCCAAGGGCCATTATTAGTGATGGGGGATCCCACTTTTTCAACAAGCTGTTCAAAGGGTTATTGGATAAATATGGGGTTCGCCATAATGTGTCACTCCCTACCATCCTCAGACTAGTGGGCAAGTTGAGGTGTCAAACAGAGAAATCAAGCACATTCTGCCAAAAACGGTGAATGCGAGTAGAACAGATTGGTCAAGGAGGCTTGATGATGCTCTTTGGTCCTACCGGACAACATACAAGACTCCCATAGGTATGTCTCTATACCAACTTGTATATGGGAAGGCTTGTCACTTGTCGGTTGAGTTAGAGCATAAGGCCATGTGGCAATGAACAAACTGAAGATGGATTGGATTGAAGCTGCGGAACAAAGTTTAAATGGGTTGAATGAGCTTGATGAGTTTCGCTTGAAGGCGTACGAAAGTTCATCCCTCTACAAAGAAAATATGAAGAAGTACCATTACCAAAAGATTGAAAAGCGCGAATTTGCGGTTGGCGATTTGGTGCGTTTGTTCAACTCTAGGTTGCGCTTGTTTCTGGGCAAACTCAAGTCCAAATGGACTGGTCCATTCTTCATCATTCAAGTGTTCCCTCATGGTGCGGTTGAGTTGGAGAACAAGGAGGGCGCACGCTTGAAGGTCAATAGGCAAAGAATCAAAATTTACCTTGGGCATGCGGAGAATACGAAGGAAGTGGTTGAGGCATTCCATCTTGATGAAGTCTGAGTAATCAAGATTCTTGCGTCGTGCCGCGACGTTAAATCAAGCGCTGATTGGGAGGCAACCCAATATGTATCTTCTAGCCAACACTAGTTTTTTCTTGTCTTAGTAAGAATAGTCGCATTATTTTGATTTTTACTTATTGTAAGCTCAAAATATTTGGATCAAACAGGGATTAATTTCATTTGTTTTTCTTCCATTTAGGCTAAATATTGACTATTTTGAACAAGGGCCTATGATCATTTCCTAATTTTCTAACACAGGTTACATTTTGCAGGACTAACTGGGCAAGTTCTAGCTAGGTACCAACGGTGGACTATTCAACTTTCCTCACACTAACTTAACACCTCATTACCCTACCAGATTATCGGACACCCAGTTCGAGCATTAGATCGAGGGTCATGCGATGGTGTATCTCTATGTCATACTTAAAGCCAACATTTTCACATTCACTATGCCTAATCATGCAAGCATTCTCTTTAGAACAGGATATCATTGTATTTATCCATCATGCTTCAGATTTCACATTTATACTTTGTACAAAATACTAAACATGTCGGTTCAATAGTAAAATAATCAGTCTCTTGGGGAAAAAGAACAAATGCAAGAAAACCCCAAGAGAGGATCGTGAGTTGAGCTACTCAGACTTCACCCTAACACCCACTTTCCATTTACCCCACCCCCAACAAGAAAGTATGCAATTGTCCCCAATGCATAAGAAATATAATAAGAGGGTGGTGGGTGAAGCAAACCTGAGGTGCATAGCGCCGAAGATCAACAAGCGGGCGGGTCTGGTTGCCCAGAACCCGCTCCATCAGTAGGAGGGACACCATCAACAGTGTCCGCAGCAATGTCAGTGATACGCTCAAAATTACTTCTCGAAAAGAAGTAAAGCGGTCGTATCAAATAAAGAATCCAACTAGTGAGGTTGGGGTCGATCCCACAAGGAAAATGGTTCAGACTTAACTTTATTCTATTATTACTTCTATTTAGTGAATTATTTCTCGAAAACAAATCACTAAATGGGTTTTTTGATTAACAACTATAATTAACTAATTCTATGTAAATAAATGACACGTTCAAAGATTGGATTTTTATCAAGTAATTAAAGTAACTAGGGCGTAAGTGTTCCCCATAGGTTCATAACTCGGTAATTCTAACTATAACAATCCTTTTCTAATATCTTGCATGCAAAGTGATAAGTTATGTATCCCTAATTCTTTGGTCCGACAACTAGGAAATTTCACCCCGCACCTTGGTCCGGCTACGTGTGTTGCTTTACTAAACCTTACCTTTACCTCATATTAAGCATCATAATCGATGTTTGACTAAGTTGTTTCTTCTTACAAACTGACACTAGCCTATTAGATAGTATACACTAAATCTACGTTGATAATTCTTTTCCTATTATCTACCTCCTTGGTACGACAAGTAGCAATAAGGCTAGTTCTAACGTTGGCCATCCGTTAAAAAAACTTCTAAACGAAACAATTATCAATACATGCAAGACATTATTCGAGAATTGTTATTTTAGTTAGATTTTATGTTGTTATTTACCCATGGTTCCCACAACCCTAGTTATGGAGTTTAGTTACCCATGCTAATAGTCACACAATTCATATTGATAATATAAGAATTCATGCACTTACTTTGATTAGAATGAATAAAATCCAGAAATTCACTTGAATAAATCACAAAAACACTAACAATCGATTCCGGAAAAGTATGATAAAATCCCAAAATCAAGAGTTTACTACTTAAACAATAAAATTGAAAAATATCCAAAAGTCTAACCCCAAAAACGAGGTTTTCGAACTATTTATAATAAAAAAAACCTAATAAAAGAGGGAAATCTATTTAAGGAAAATCTTCCTAAAATGCGTCTGAGTCGACGACCCTTGTGACGGACCGTCGTGGCTTCTGTCGTTCCATACTTAGCACAAATCTCTGCTGCTTTCTTCATCAACTCTCTGTTACCCTTGACGGACAGGTATGACGGACCGTTGAAAGCACGACGGTCCGTAGAGGGGTTCCGTTCCTCAACACTTAGAATCTTCTGAAGTTGGGTACTGGACTACTCTCTATTAGTATAGACGAATGTGCAGGACGGATCGTCGTGGCTATGATGGTCTGTCGTGAGCTTCCGTAGTCCCACACTTGGTCAGAATTCCCCAACTTCCTTCAGCAGCCATTTTCTTCTCACGACAGGTGCCACCTACGGATCGTCACAGTCACGACGGACCATCGTGGGCTCCGTAGGTGGTCACTTCTGCAATTTCAGCTCAAATTCTCTACGTTCTCCTTTGGACAGATTTCCTGCAAATAAAGAGAAAACTACATTAAAAATCAATACAAAAAGGCTTTAGACACACACTAAACTTAAGGAAAAAGCATTGAAAGTACCGTGAAACCACGGTACATCAACACCCTCAACTTAAATTCGTTGTTTGTCCTCAAGCGACGCACTATGACTCACTACAAAATCTTTGTACAAGAGTATCCGTATTTTAGCTTTCGCAATCATTTGTCTATGAATCCCGATTATTCTCATTATGTTCATGCATGCTATCACTATTAGGCTTGAATTATGTGGATCAGACCATGACACAGACTCACTACACACTGACACCTATCCTCTTCGATTTCTCACCAAGGAGTTAATTTTTCCGGTATTGCAACTAGTTTACTCACTTCAAAATAACATCCTAATTTTTCACACAATGACTTCAGTTTGATTATAAGGATTACTTTTCAACACTCGCTCTCACAACAACTTCACAACTCATTTATACATATTGCCATAGGCTTGCCCTTATTTTCACTGCTTTAAGTTTGCCTTAACAACTCTTAGGATCACGATAGGACTTTCTTAGATTGTAATATAGGCTCAAGGTCAGGTAGGGTATATTTAGGTATACTTTAGTGACTTGTTGCCCTCCTTGACATATCGGCTAAGCGTACTACTTTTTTATTTTTTTATTTTGCCCTATTTCTCAATTTTCTTTCACCTTGCTATTCTCCCTTTCATCTCCTTATGTTTAAGTGACTCTTCTCTTTTCTTGTGTTTATTTTATTCATTTATATTTTTTTTAAGTCACCTTTGTTTTATTCTTTCTTCCTCTTTATTCTTTCAACCCCACTTTCCGGAGTATTCCTTATAACAGCCACCCTCAACTCATGATTTTGCCATGAGTCAAGTTTCAGAATACCCAAGATTGGGTCAGGGCCACGACAGGGTTGCTTTCTGCATTAGCCACCCTCAACTTATGCTTTTGGCGTAAGCTGAGGTGCACATGTCCAAAGAGGGACCAGGGCCAACACATTGTTCCTAGAGAAGATCAGTTGGGGTGAAAAAGAAAGATCTATTTTAAGATCAAATCATTTGGATCAATAAGGGATTAACTTTATTTGCTTTTTTGTAATTTTAGGCTCAAGATTGACTATTTCGAACAAGGCCTATGATCCTTTCCTAATTGTTTATTACGGCTTACTTTTAGCAGGACTAACCAGGCAAGTTCTAGCTCAGTACCAATGGTGGACCATTCGACTTTTCCTCACACTCACTTGACATCTCATTACTCTACCAGATTATCAGACACCTAGTTCGAATCTTAGATTTAGGGTCATGCAGCAGTGTATTCTATGTCATGCTTAGAGCCACACTTTATCAATTACTATGCCTAGTCATGCATCATTTTCATTACATCAGGATATCATTTTGTTTTAGCCATCATGCTTCAGAGTTATACTATGTACACAAGATATAAACATGCCGGTTCAACAATAAAAGTAATCAGTCTCTTGGGAAAAAGAACACAGGCAAGAAAACCCCAAGAGAGGATCGTGAATTGGGCTACTCAGACTTCACCCTAGCACTCACTTTCCATTTACCCACCAAAAAAAAGATATGCAATTGTCCCCAATGCATAAAAGAATCTAAAATAATCGAGTGGTAGGTGAAGCAAACCTGAGGCGCAAAGCGCCGGCGATCAACAAGCTGGTGGTCCGGTGTCCCGAACCCACTCCCTCTGTAGTCTGGACACCCTCAGTAGTGTCCTCAGCATCAACACACCATCAGTAGTGCCTCTCTCAACAATCACAGCACCATCAGTAGTGCTCTTCTCTGCCTCAACAACTCTGGAGCTAGACGCCCCAGCAACCAACTCTATGGCCTCAACTGACGGGCCTCCTCATCAGCAATCGAGGCTCTCCTCGCAGCCTCCAACTCTCGACGCTCCTTCTTCCGCGCCCTAGCCTCATCATCATCTTGACCTCTACCTCTTGGCATGCTCTCATGGGGGAGGTGGTGGCACTACACTGTGGAGAACAAGCCTCCATACAGTATCCTCGGCAGGCTCTGCAGAAGGGGCCTCAGACTCGGGCACCCTAGCCTCTAGAATGTGTCCAGGTCCGCTCTCAACTCTCTACAGCAGCCTGAAGGTCGACACGTCCATCGGAGGGGCTGGCCGGGCTAGCACCGCAACTCAAAAGCGTCCAGGCGCTGATGAACCTCCATGATCTTCCTCTCCGTGTGCTGGGCCATCTTCCGCTCCATGCGCTCCTCCGCCTCAGCAATAGACCTCTGCATCCAAGGCTGGATGTGATGCAGAAGTGTGGCCATTTGGGCCTCAGTTTCTGGACCCTAGCAAGTGGGACCAGAGTAGCGGAAGGAGTCAAGCGAGAGGAGCTCGGGGCGGTCTACCACCCGGGATAGACTCGACCGGGGTGGTGTCAGTAGTAGACTAGATGTAGCCTGGGTAGCCGCTGGGCTTGCTCTACTGTATCCGCCAGGTTCTCACCAAGCGGAGGCATCCGGGCGGGGCCTCTGTGTGGATCCAACTCATTGGCCTCATCCCTGATGAGGCCGATATCAACATTGCCGGCGGGGTCTTGAGCTGATCTATGTGCCAAATGGGCACACCTGCGACCTGCACAAAGTAAACACCATGCACGGAAATGGGTAAGTAGTAGTGACCTTGAAGCCCTCTCTGCATGACCGCCTGAAGAAGCCAAGGCGAAGTCCACCTCGAACCCCGCTATCATCGCCGCCATCAGAACTGCGCGATCCCATGTGACAATATTGTCTGCAGCAGTGGGGGAAAGGCAGTGGCGGACTATCAACCACAAAAACTTGGCCGTGAAGGTCAGGTTAGCCTTCTTGATGGCTCCCTTCGGCTCAAGTACCCAGTCAGCACCTCTCATCAACGGACAAGTACTGGGCAATCCACCTCTTGGTGGTCTCTCTCAACTCTGGCTCACGCATGAACCATCCATCTTTCAAAGTTTCCACCGGTAGTCAAACGGCGTGAGAGGAGTCCGGGTGGCATAACATCATCGCCGTATAGATACCGGCGGATGGCTGGTAAGGAGATGTCTACCCGCTTGCCGCGGACTCGGATTGATCTAGCGGGGCCTATTTGGCAGGGGCAGCCCTACTTGTCTATGTGAGATCGGAGAGTCACCACATACGAGGCGTAGAACTCTCTGACCAACTCCTCACTGTATCGGCCCACATCACGAGCCGTCCATTCTAGCCGGTGCCTTGGTGAAGAAGGCATGAGTGCCGGCATGGTGGGGAGACTCCCCGTAAGGACCCGCCTCTCAGTGTAAGGGTCCGGGTCATGACCCCTTATCATTCGGCAGCTTGGCGTCGGTGTACACCTGAAACTGCCCCTCAACACACCACTGGTTGGTGGCCGGCAACCGGGGAGGGGACTCCAGTCTGTGGTGTTGGAGTGGAATCATCACTATCGGCCTCATCAGACGAGGCGGACTGGGATGGTGGCTGGAGCAGAAGCCTCCTCAACCCGGAGATTTTCTGAACCCGATACTTCCTCAGAACCGGAAGCATCCCTGGAGTGTGCAGCAGACCCAGAAGGCGTGCCGGTCAGTGTGCGCTCCTCTTCAGACTGGGAGGCAGTGACTACGCCGTGTGCCACCTTCGTGGGCGTGGCTCTGGTTGTACGTGCAGCCCGTGCAGGAGTGACAGTGCCTGGGGGCACGTATTCGGGGTCACGCTCATCATCAGAGCCAATGACCAGTCGGGCACATAGGGCGACGGACTTTGAACGCCCTCATGCGTACACGCGATCTTGCTTTGGTGCCATTAGTGTTAGTACCTGAAAAAAACAACAATTAGTACCAGTAGAAGCAAATTAGACATGCATAAAAGAAAACAAAAACGTAAAACCAAAACTGAAATGGCACTGCTCCAGTTGCTGTGCTGCGCGACGGACCCATTGACGATCCGTCGTAAGCATGACGGACCGTAATGGGGGTCCGTCATGAAATACTTGGGAAAATATTTTGAGACTCTCAGAAAGAAAGTCTCTGACAACCGTGACGGTTGTGCAGGACGAACAATCGAGGGCACGACGGTACATCGTAGAGGTCCATCATGGGACACTTAGAAAAAACTTTGAGACCCTTAGAAACAGGGTCTTTGACAACCATGACGGTTGTGCAGGACGGACAGTCGATGGCACGATGGTCCGTCGTAGAGGTCCGTTGAGGGACACTTAGAAAAATTTTTTGAGACCCTCAAAAAGAGTCTCTGACAACCAGGACGGTTGTGCAGGACGGACCGTCGAGGGCAGACGGTCC
>JAJJBR010000100.1:0-25005 GCA_022817965.1 Solanum lycopersicoides | reverse complement strand
TTTCCGGCTTGAATAAAGCTCGAACTTTGGCTTTAAATAGCAAATGTTTAAAACGGACGAAAATAAAATGACATGCTTCTATTACCAAATTGACTAAAGGAACTAAATTTAAGCAGCTTTAAAAAGCACATCAAAATCAGAAAACAATGGAAGCACAAAATACCTGATTGTCAGGAACTAATGAGACTTGTGCATAGACCTCATCAGTAGCCGCATCTGCCTGAAATTGAACACATACGGCAATCAAATGCCAGGTAACAAACAAATATTCACAATTCTCTACAATCACACTAACATGAGGAAACTACACAGGCAAATAGTTCAACAATCAACCCCAAATTTTCAACAAAATTGACAGTAAACAGAGTAAAAGTACACTCACTTGTAGCTTCACATCTACCACGCGACAGAACACATGAGGAGGGAGATTAGAGGCTATGGGCGGGTACTCAGATAAATGTTCCAAGTGACCTTGAGGTAGGTAGACAACCGCACTTCCTTTCTTCGGCAGCGAAATCAACGGTCCAGCACACGCATGCCAAAGCTCCATACACACCGATGCCACCGCCGGCGTAGTTGACGACGTCAAATCCGAACTTCCTGACGCCGCCGACGACGACGCCGGTGAATCCAATGACACCGGCGCCGTCGTTTCTTCTCCGGCATCATCGTTATCCACAGTATTCAGATCAATAAGTCCACACATCATCTTTAAACCCTAAGATTAAACAGAGCGAAATTCTCAGAACTCCTAAACATATATATATACACAAACAAAATATATGTATCTGTATAAACTATAAATACATAGACATAATAATAAAGCGAGTAATTAACACAGATAGTACCTTTTGCTAGTTCAACTGCGCACTCACCGCATTGCATAAAGAAGATGACCTCTCTTTCTCTCTCTTTTCTTTCTCTCTCTAAAAAGTGAAATGCTTTTTCTCTACATATCAAATCACACTTTATGTGAGTGTCCTTCACAGCTCACAACATATACATACATATATATATAGAGAGAGAGATACAAATAAACACATAAATAGATACAGAAAAAGTTGTACGTATAGATGAACCTGCAAATTGCAGCAGCTGCTAAAGCAGCGCTGCAACTGCTGGGTCTAGGGTGTGGGTAGGGGGTGGGGTGGGGGGGAAACTGACGAATATTATGACTGTCTATAATTAGATGTATGCTTATGTATGTATAGCCTATAGATACAGTATGATTTTGTATCTATACATATAAGATACTGTATGTATAATAATCATACAGATAATGACTGCTCATTCTGAATGGGTGGTGGGGGTGGGGTAAAGGGGAATGTATAAAAGACTCCCTGTATTTTCCGGGGATGTCTAATGTGTCCCCTTGTTAATCAACAAATCTCTACCATGTCCCGTTTAACATTATTTAATTTTTTTTGGGTTCAAATTTGACTCTATATTTCCAGACACAATAATATTTTATTCATTTCTTTTTGGGTTTTAACCAAAACAAGCAAAATTGGGGCTTTTTTTGTTGTTGATTTTAAGGTACTTTATTATTAAGTTATTCATTGAGACAAATAGAATGACTTATTTCTTCAACAATTAGCAACTTCCCATGCAGAATATACATTTTTCGATGTCCATCTCGTATTAAAAAAGTCAATTTTGTTAACTTATTTATATGTTGGTTATATAAGCAGATTTGACATTTTAAATAAATTCATATAAATTATTACTACTAATTAACATTGTCTCTTGTCTATATATCATGAATTGAATGTATATGCAAGTTGTATGTAAACATCAATCATTCCAAATATTTGTAGACTTATAAAAATGTTGGCTTAGTAAAAAAAGATAGAGACAAATGTATATTGTCGGATACTTGTTTCATATCGTTTCATCAAAAAATGATTATATAAAGTTAAGTTAATAATCAAAATAAATATATTGAATAACGAATTTTTTTTCGTACGTCCACTTTATAGAACTTGAAAAAGGAAAAAAAAAATACATGTATTAGATTTTATATGGTATAAAATTGCAGATTAGGAGAATCATTTATCAGATGTCAATTTATCCTTGTCGAAAATTGCAAATTTTGGCGAAAGGGTTAATTGATATTTTTAGTTCATTAATTTCAATTACAACTGGTCGACCCTAGTTTGGTTACTACAAATTAAAATTATTAATGAGTGTATAGTATGATATAATTATTCACTTATTTTCTTGTTAGATATAATGGCTAACATGTCTCAAACACAGATTGGGGCTGGCCTCTATGGTAGGTGTGAATGAAATGTGTGTCTAAACTCTCCATTTAACCTAGGAGAGTAGCATTTATAGTTAGTTTTTTTTTATCTAATTTTTATCACTGCAAGAAATGTGGGGTCCATCCCCATGTACCAAACTTTGAATTGTTTTCTGCCAATTTCAAAGTTTGGCAGAGTTGGTAAAGAAAAAATTGTTTTTTTCTTCAATTTCAAAGTTTGGTAGAGTTGGTAAAGAAAAAATTATTCTTTCTTTAATGTCAAAGTTTGGCAAGAGTTGGTAAGCTATAGCACATTTGGAGGGTAGTGTATTTGTTCTCTATAAAAGGGAGGACAATTCTTCATTCTAAGTACACCAAAAGGAAATTACAAAGGAGAGAAAAGAAGAGTGAGGCATCACAGAGGAAAATAATCTGTGAAGAAAAATAGAGAGTGTGAGCGATATTATAGTGAGGTGGAAAAATCAAAAGAGGGTTATTTCTTTTGAGTGTGTAGTGATCTTTGGAGTTTTGCTCGGATCTACAAGTGTAAAATCCTTACTATAGTGATATTCGTTGCTCCTCTCGGGTCGTGGTTTTTTCCCTTATTTAGGAGGGTTTCCACGTAAAATCTTGGTGTCATTATTTCTCTTTTATTCTCGTTAATTAACCGTATTGTTGTGTAACGCATTTATTGCCTTTATTATCGCAAATATTATTTATGTTACGGATTTATTCCCAACAAGAAAATATGGAATTAGCTACTGAATGTGTCAGTAATCGCTAGTTAATCCGTCGCTACTAGATAGCTGGATTTTTCTTATAATTTATTGCTAATCTATAATTAAATAGGATTAGTATGATGTTCTTAATGTTTTGCTATAAAATTTTGTCGGTTGTTAATTGTATATAATAAGAGATCAATATTCACTAAGTTTTTAATTTTAGATTTCTTTCAGTTAATTACATGCTAATATAATGTTTTTTGTTATGCAGATATATTTATTTTCCCTTTAAAGAAAATGTTAGATATTGTTTGATCGAGTGTAAAGAGCAAAAAGTTATTAATGGCGTATGATAATGTAGAAAGTGCACAATAGGGTATGTAAATAATTTTTAATATTAAAGTATAGACAACAATATTTACATTAAATTGCTAGTGATATAAATTATATAAAAACTTGAGATACTTTCTGAAGGAGAATGGGTACTTGCGATTATAAATAACATATATCATTTAATTTTCTCCCATTTCAAATAACTCTGAAATTAATTTACAAGGAAATTATTTTGTCTTATACCAAACACAATGCCAGTACTAAAATTACTCCTTGCATTTCATGCACATTAATTTATTAGTTCCTTTTTAAAATTGTTCAATTCATTTTTATTTGTACTGGAAAATTTTTTATGCTGTAATAGAACAAAAAAGGGAAATTAATTACTTGGAGGAAGTACATGCACTGAACATATAAATTTATCATGAAGATAGATTATAATCAAATCATTTTTAATTCATTAAAATATGAACTAATTCGCTTATTTATATAAAAACTCTCTATAGGAGTCGAGACTCTATTGAAAATAATATATCTATCTTCAAAATTCATAAATAGAAACAAAATTGCATGTATATTACATTTATGAGATTACATGAATTTATAGTTATATTAATGGTTTAATATATGTATAGAAAGGACATTAACCTTAACATAAAATTAAGGTGGTCCACGTAAATATTAAATTTGGCAAAAGAATAAGGTAAAATAACTTATTTGTAAGTACTAATTTTGATAATTACTTATACCAAAAGGGTAGCTGTGTCAACTTGTCCCTAGTCTGGACATAGTTGTCTCACAGTAATAAAGAAAAGGCAATGACTTTTTCTTTCATCACTGCCCACTGAATTGTATTGCTAATAACTCAATGCATATTACTCCATTATTTAGAGTACGTGGGGGCCACCAAATTGGTAAAAAAAAATTATTTTTAATGAGAAATTTTGTGCTCGAATTACTTCAAATACAAAGTTATTATTATTAAAGAACGTTTTTTGTAAAATCTTTTTATTGGAATCTAAATTTATTAGACTCTAATATAAATATCGAATATGCCATCCAAAAAGAAAAGTAGGTGGGGGCTACAGCCAGCAAATCACTGTTTGGACTTTACTTTAGTACGCCAAATACTAACCCGGACAAATACGGATTCATTTAAGGGAAAATTATACGGATAAACAAACGTATACTATAATACGGGTGCATTTAAGGAAAAATTATGCAGATAAGCAAACGTATATTATTTAATTACTCATATAATTCACTCGCGACTAACATTATATTAATTACGTTGGCTGACTTCGAGTTTGTATAATTAGTCATATTTGTATATGTATAATTCGCTAGGATATACAAATAAATATGTATAATATACAATTTTTTAGCCTATATACATATACAATTCACCTCTCTCCCACTCTCTGCCCTCTCTCGCTCGCCTCTCTCCTCTCTCTCTCAATATCGCTCGCCTCTCTCCTCCATCTTCCAATCTCGCTTGTCATTTATACAAATGTATATGTATAATATACAGTTATATACATATACAATTCACCTCTCTCCCACTCTCTGCCCTCTCTCGCTCGCCTCTCTCCTCTCTCTCATAGTCTCGCTTTCCTCTCTCCTCCCTCTCCCAATCTCTCTTGCCATATATACAATTACATATGTATAATATACAATTATCTAACCAATATACAATATAATTCACATTTCTCTCACTTTTTTCCCACTCTCTCTCTCCTCTCTCCTCTCTCCCAGTTTCGCTCGCCTCTCGCCTCCAAATAACATGTAGCTATAAATTGTAGTTATCAAACTATAGCTATGGAGAATAATTAATTATTTTTAATTGGTTATATGTGAAAGTTTCTCTTAATTTAACCGTAGAAAATTTGTTTCCGCTTTTATCCTTTGTTTGGATAAAGTTTCTACACCACGTCCACGCGCGTTACACTTCACATTGGTGTCTAATATTTGTTTAAATAGTCTTGTTATTTTATTTTATTTTAGTTGTTCTTAATTATTTATTTATTTTGACATATTAATTAAAGAGAATTCTTTTTATTATTATATACTCAATTAATTAATTTAAAAATATAGAAGTGTTTTTGAAAATCTTAAGATTTTTAATTAATTCATTTCATAATTAATAGGAGTATAAAGGTAAACTACTACATCACTTTACAAGTTAATTAATAGGAGTATAAAGGTAAACTACTATATCACTTTACAAGTAATTAAGAGAATTTTTTTACCTATTATATCCTCAATTAATTATTTTTTTTAAAAAAATTAATGAAAATCTTAATATATTTCATAATTACCACGAGTATAAAAGTAAACTCACTATATCAATTATTATTTTTTTAATAGGTGTGTCAATCCAAAAATACACGCGTAATTAGGGACAGAGAAAGTACTATGTTTAATATATGTGATATCGTTGTAGTACCGATTACCATCTTTTATTCATGGCAACAATTTCGTGAAATTTTATTATTTGTATAAAGCGAATTTCTATAGTTCGATTATTGATTTGTATGAATTAAGAATTGTATGGTTTCTCTAATTATTTGTATACGATTTATGGAAAAAAATATAGAATAAGTTAGCATGTTTATATATTGACAAATAAAATATACAAATCATAAACTTCATTGGAAACGAGATTGTGGCTATAGAGTTTTCTTATGTTCATTATCTTTGTTATTTATAAAATTTTCTCCTAAAATTTCTTCCGCCATCTAAAGCACATATATTTTTTTAAGCGGAAAGGATAAAAGAAAATACTTGTAAGTTATATGTAATTGAACAAAAATATCTTTTATTGAAAAATATTTAAGTCGTTGATAAGAAAATATCCTTAAGAAAAATATAAATTATGTATTTCTTTTAAAATAAAAGATACTTTAACAAAAATGACTATAATTTTTTTTATTTTAATCAAACTTCATTTGAACTAATCCCAAAATTGCTAATTTTAAAATAAAGAAATCAATTAAATGCATCATAAAGTAATTTTGCATTTAAAACTGAAATCATTGACTATATCCCGCATACCAAACTTTCAAAATCTTTTCCTTTTAAAGAGTACTTTTTTGGAGGTTAATAATTTATATTTTGACTAATCAAATTTTAAAATGATTTTGCAATATCAGGGCAATAATCTCTGATTTCTCAAGATATTGAAATTATTTTAAGGAAATAACTATTGTTCTTTTTACTATCACTCAATATCACTTATTTGTTCCAAGAGATTAGTCAAACCCTTTACTTTTAAAAAATAAATAAACATTTCTAGTTTTCAAATGTTTGGCCAACTAGGATATTATAACTAACAGTTGAAGTGTTAAAAAAATCTTATTCCAAAGAACCTCTAATCTTATTACGTGCACTTGTGATTTAAAAAAACAATATTTTCCTTCATCTTCTTTTATTTATATACTTTTAAAGTTAAAATTAATTATTAATTATTTTATCTACTTATTGCCTTAATGTCTAGGTTGTCGGAGCTCGAAAACGGATTGAGTAAAGATTTATTAGTCTCAAATTTAAAATGGATTGAAAATTTTCAACTTAATATCTTCTATCTGATTGATGTCACGATTTAAGTTCATTTTGACAATTTTATATTCTGATGTAAAATTCAATGAAGATATATATATTGTATACATCCTTTTCAGAAACTTGTTAATTTATAAAAGTCTGTTAGATCCTTTTTAAATTAGCTATCATTGGTTCACTATTTGTTACGAGCGTCACAACATAACCTTTAGGTATTCGATCCTCCTTGTTAAATTCGTTTTATCACCGCATCAAGGAAGAGTCTGACTTTATTATCAATACTTATTACAATTCAAGTACATAACACATATTAACCATCTTGATCGAAAAAACTTTATAAATTTATCTTTTAGACTACGCCATCATCGAAAATCCAAAGTGAAAGATCTAACAATGAATTAACATTGAAAACATACTCCTATCTACTCAAGAAAACAAAAGATATAAACAAAAGAAAGAAAGCATTATATAATGCAAAAAGTTGATCTCCTTTTACCAATAGATAAATAATGAAAGTGTAGGGCTCACGTGTGCGTGCTATTTTGGAAATCAACCAAATGAAAAAAATGTCAATTGGTGGTGTCATCATTTTGTTACACTTAATTATCATATTTTAGCGTAAATCTTATCTTAATCTTATCATTATGTTGCCCTTGACCAATTTTTGATAATGTTGTTTAAATTTGTCGCTTATGGTAATGGTCTATTTAACAAATTTTTCTCTAACACTAATTATAGGAGGTGATGATTTTTTTTACAAACAAAAGTGAAAATCATTACTTATGCACCATTCAAATTGCTTGTTAAATAATCCAAATTTAGTACAGTAATATTTTACTTCTTGTAATTAAGTTGAAATTCTGAAAATTATGATTTTTAAATTACTATTTTATCCTTTGAAAACTATACTATGGGTGTGCACTTGGTGAGAGGGTGAAAATTACTTACATTGATTATAAATATTGAAATAAATTATGATTTTAAAGAAGTTAAAAAAGAAGATTAATAATGGAAAAATAAATAAGAATTTATAAAAGTAAACTACAAATCTACAATAAAGGGCCCTTTTTGATTTTCAAAGTAAAATTAAAAATATAAATGGTTTTCAATTTTCATGTGTGTGCAAATATTAAGATTATATCCGTTGATACTTTTTTTAGATTATTTTAAAAAAAAAACTAATATTAGCTATAGGAGGAAGTTTAAGTAAGAGATCAAATGAAATACTATTAAAGATCAACGACAAAGTTTAATACTACTTTCTCCGTTTTAAAAAGAATGACTTTATTTTTTTTAGTCGGTTTAAAAAAAAATGACCCCTTTCCTTTTTTGGCAACACTTTAGCTTTAACTTTCCACGTGGCATGTTTAGGACCACAAGATTAAAGGGTATTTTGGTAAATTTGACATAACTTTAAATTAGAACCATAAGATCAAAAAGTTTTTTCTCTTTTCTTAAATTTCATTTCAAGTCAAACTAGACCAATCTTTTTTAAACGGAGGGATAGTATTTTTTTTAGTCAATCAAGCTATCAAATTTCCTTAACTTGCTTTGAAGGGTATATAGACCAGACTAATTTTGACTAATGATTATATTTTGTCCATAAGATTTGCCATATGGAAAATAGCCATTCACTAAACCTTATCCTAAAAAGTATAGGATTAATATAATAATCATAATCATTATCATGCACTAATCTCTTTCGGCATGATAATTGAAATCTTCACTAATCTCTTTGGGCATGATAATTGAAATCTTGAATGTTTGGATTCTCTTCATATTCCTTTAAAAGAAAAAAAATTCAAGTATTACGTTTATACTTTACATGTCATATAAGTTTTCTCATTTCCTTTAAGAAATATTTAATATCTTTAATGGTAAATATTTCAATTAATTTACCAAAAATAATATTGAGGGTGGACTTTAAAAAACGATCCTTCATTTTCTAAAATATCAAATATTTTAAGACGAGTCTCTATATAATATTTCAAATTAATAACATATATTTTCTTTTTAAAAATAAATCAAAAGAATAGATTAAAAAAGCGTGATGGTAATACAATTATTATGACTCGACAATTTTGGTGGCAAAAGTTGTAAGTTGTAACTAATTTCAAGTCACCATACAAAGAATGACTAATTAATAACGCTTTTGGCTGTACACCACTAATTAAGAAAACTATTGAAATTTTACTTTTACTTTTCCTTTCACTCACCAAGTCCACATTGTAATTATTTTGTTACTTCATTATATTGTTGTCTGTTCTAAAAACTTTTCTGAATTTTATTATTAATTAAATAGAAAATTCTAAAATGACCCCCAAGTCATGTCATCTTTTATCACTTTGTAATGAATATTGAATATTATTAATGGATAAAGGAAAAGAAAATTACAAGATCAATGGCCAACCATGCATTGATTAGTATATTTCCACTCTAGCGTTACGTAGGCTAATAAAAGTGACAACAAAGAACTAAACAATTCAAAAATAAATATATATCTAAAATTAGATGGTAATATTATAGCGATATGGATTCACTACAACTTATAACTTTTTCAATGAGATGAACGAAGGCTAATCGATTCTTATTGTCATGACTCATAATTGACAATCGGTGAAATGGGAGTTTTTTCTTTACCTATTGTATGTATTATCTTGGCTACGTCCCAAACTAAAAGAGGCATTCTGCTAGATGTATGCGTATAAAAGACCAACAACTTCATAAATAAAAAGATTCCTGTGCAAAAGCTACTCGCTCTATATAATAAAAGATAAATATTATAAAAAACACTAAAAGTAAATATGACGTGCCAATAATTGATTGACTTATTTTGTTAATTACATTCAAAAACACAATCAATAGTTGTCATTTGTCAATTGTATCAACCATATTGATATTGAATTTACTAATAATAAAACAAAAAGAATCTAGTACTAGTACTAGTAATACTATAAGATTACTTGGTAACTACATAAACCTTTTGACTTTAAAACCTTTAAAAATTCAAAAGGGAGGAAGAAGATAATGATGAGATGAGTAAAAGCCAAAAGGACAAAGAAAAAAGATGATAATTTAGGGAAGAAGAAAAAAACAAAAGAGAGACTGATAGCGCAGCAGCATACGTTTTGAGAAGATGCTCCGCAAAATAGGGCCAAGACAAACAAGTGTAGTGGTCCGATATATTTTTCATTTTAGTATGTTATTATTATTTAATTTTTTATTTGATATATAAAAAATTATTGAATATAACTTTAATTTGAATATTAAAAATCTTATTTATTTGTTAAAGTTAATGTCCAATTAACTTAGATCTTTTTGTTAAATGAAGATAAAATAGATTAGTTTATAGTAATAAGTCATACTTGTTACCAAGCTTATTTAGATTTGTAAAAGTTAATTAGATCTATTTTAAGCTTTTAAAAGAGTTTGACAAAATTAAAATAAATTTAACGATTAAATTAATTTGAAGAAAAGTTAAAAATCTGGACTCCTCACGCTTTCATTTTTTTTACTTAAAAATCATTTAAAATTCAATTTTTTTTTCTAGTTAAAAGCTACTTTTTAGCTTATCCAAAGGGGCATTCAATAAAGAAGTATTGGAAACGCTTTTGAATTTAATGCAAATTATTAGTTTCTTCTTAAAATATTAATAGCTTTTAAAAAATTATTTTACTTGACTAATTAAATTTTAAATAAAATCACAATCTTATAATATGAACGAACACTATAAGAAAACTGGTAAGTACATGGGGATTTCCCCCAATTTTCGAAGGAATTAATATGAAAATTCGCAGAAATCTTATTTTCCTGATAATTTTCATATTAATTTCCAGGAAAATTCTCATGTAATTAACAATTTTCTTATAGTGGAAGGTTCTTTCAACACTTCTCTTTTACTGTGCCATGTAACAAATGAAATGTTTACCTGAATTTACTTAATTCTGTAGAAGAATGCTTTTAAAATTATCAATAATTTAATAATAAATTCACGAATAATTTCAATACTTCTCTCGAATTTGATGGTGTATATCAATTTAAACATTAATGAAAGGTCAAAGTCATAAACAGATTTCTAAACTTGTTGGGTTTTTTTCTCTCAGGTACCTCAACTACGTGATTTTCCTATTAAATCACCTATAATTTGTTCCTTTTAAACACTGTTTGTTGATTTTGATTGGCTTTTCTATTGTAAATGCCTTCAATCGTGTTCGTGTTGTAATGATTTTGATCGAAGGAATGAAAAAAACAGTGTTAGTCTCATTTATTTTCTAATGTGTACAAATGACCTGAAGTAAAACACAGTTATTCTCGAATATTTTCACTATCAATTGAATTAATGAGTTCTGGAACAACATATGTATCCTCTATCAATACCTCTCACAAAATCTGATTTCACATCAGCCAACGGTGTTTGTTTAAAAGAAACAAATTCTATGATTCATTAGGAAAATACCACACTTGAGGTATCTGAAGAAAAAAAACTTAACAAATTTAGGAATCTATTTATGTATTTGACCTTAAAAAAATGAAAGAAAAAGAAAGATGATGACTGGCAAAAGATAGATAAAAAAGCAAATACTATTAATAGTGCAGGTCTGGGGTAGGGCAGGTGAGTGGTTATTGCTTCTGTCCTCTCTCTTTTATTTACTGACACAAAACCCTCGACTTTTTCGCGGGGGCTTTTGCTTTTACTCATCTCTCTTTCTTCTTCTTCTTGTCTTAATTTGTGTTTTCGCTGACCCTGAAACAGTCAATATAATTGTATCACCCTTTTACCCAGTCATATTATTGTACTTGTATTATTTAACGAATGACGTGTATTTAGAATTTTGAGATTATGAATATATTAAATATGAATTAACGTATTTATATTTGAATTAAAAATATAACACTATATATAATATTTCAAGATGAAAACATGAGTTCATGTGAACTTCGGATTGTACACATCTTTTTTCTTATGTATCTATCTACGTGTATGTGTGTATATATGTGTATACAGTAGTAGGCCCTTTTATTTACTAATCGAGGAGCCACACAAAGCTTAACAGGTCATCTGTCGTGTCTACTTTATTGCCCTTCACGTGTTCCCTCCTCTTCCCCTCGACCCACCCCCACCCCCACCCCCTCATTTTTGGGGTAAAAGATACAAGAAATTTACTACACATTCGTTTCATTATTTTGTAATTTTAAATTAAATATCTATTCTTTTAGGGGTCGTTTGGTACAAAAGTAAATAACACATGGATCAGTAATGCATGAATTAGTAGTGCAGGATTTATTTTTATCAATTGTTTGGTTTTTTGTTTCCAATCCCAACTTGTGTTTGAAATCAAATTCTTTAAAAATCTCCTTTTCAATTATACTCTTGAATTATTATGTAATTATGTCAAGGTAGATAATTATTGGAAAATATTTTTTTTATGACATTCTAACTAGCTATGAGAAGAATAATTTTGTTGTCATGTTTCCAATTTTCTACTTGAATTATTTTAATATAAATAATTTTCATCTTAATAAATTGATCACTAATAAAATGTCAATTTTAAATTTAGAAAAGATAAGCCAACTACTTTTATAATTATAAAGACGGTCAACAATTATAAAATTGAATAAATCATGAACATTTACACATAAAAAATTACAAGTTATAATTTTAATATGTATGTAATTTTTTAAAATTGTTCAAAATACGAATAATTAGTGATATATTTATCATTTAATTAGTAAATGTTAAATAACTCACATTTCAAATTTGTATTGATTTAAATTAGATATATCTAGTTACAATAAGTCTCTCTAAATAATTTGTAAACTAATTTATTTAAAAAATATTACTAGTATAAATATAAAACATAAAATCAATAAATTAAAATAAAAATTAAAAAGATTTGAGAGATATTTTTGTCTTTATGTGCTTATCTCATGGTATTATATCCTATGTATTACTAATACCTCCAAATGGAAGATATTAGTAATACATCCTATAATACCATTTAAGATGTATTAACTAATCAATGGATTAGTTATACATAGTCTCACATTCCTACCAAACATAGTATTAAATTATACCATATAATACATGTATTATTTCTTTTAATGCAGCATACCAAACGCCCCCTTAGTGGTGTTGACATATCTTGTTATTGATAAATCACATAAGAGAAGAAGAATTGTCTAAACCTTATGAGCAGTCCATCCATCTCATTAACCACTGATTTGAGACTTTTATCATTATTTAACACCCGACCTCATGCCCAGTGCTTAGCATCTGGTGCGTGAATAATTTTTATTTTGGGGGGCCTAAAATCGGTGAGACGGGTCCTCTCTACCCTGTTGAATTAGGTGTTAGGCCTAACTCGCAACTCAAAAACTAGCTCAAAGGGAAAAGGATTGTTCAAGCCTTATAAAAAGTCCATCATCTCATTAACCACCGACGTGAGACATTTGTCATTCGTTAACACAATATATATATATATATATTCTTCGTCCATTTCTATTTGTCACGTTGCTCTTTTTAAAAGTCAATTTGACTAATTTTTAAAGTTAATTAGATTACATTAATTTAATATTTTAAATAAAAAAATTATATATTCAAAAACTATATAAAAAAATTATATACAAATTTTTTACATATCAATATAATAAAAAATACACTTTAAAATGTTAATTAAATTTTTTATACTTTTTAAAAATGTTAAAGAATGAAAAAAGTCCCACGTCGGTGGTTAATGAGATCGGTGGACTCCTTATAAGGTTTGTGCAATCCTCCTCCCTTTGAGCTAGCTTTTGGGTGTGAGTTAGGCCTAAGATCTAATTTAACATGGTATCAGAGCAGGGCCCGTCTCACTCGATTGGAGCCCCCAAAAATTAAAATTGCTCACGTACCAGATGCTAAGCACTGGGCGTGAGGTGGGGTGTTAAAGAATGATAAAAGTCCTACATCGGTGGTTAATGAGATGAGTAAACTCCTTATAAGGTTTGGGCAATCCTTCTCCTTTTGAGCTAACTTTTGGGGCAGAGGCGGATCTAGGATTTGAAGGTCCTGGGTGCCACATTGTTCAACTAAGATAAGCGAGTCAGTTGCTTTAACTTTGAGTTACAATGGAGTTATTTTTTTTTTTCGATCTTTATAAACAAATTGATCAAATATTCATGTTAGTTCTAAGAAACAATTCATTTTTTGTTTCTTTTTAGGAATTAGTGGTCTTATTCGCTGAAACTTTGAGGAAAAATGAGTCTTTTCCCACTAAAATTTGAGCTTGTATAAACTATCTAATAGTGTTAACTCAATATATTCATATTCCATTGACTTTATTTGTTTTTGCAAAATATAACATAAGAGAATACAAATTTTAGTTTAATCTAGTCATCTTACTTAGCAAAAATATTGATGAAGATCGAATAAACCTTCAAATTAAAAGCACTAATAATAATATTCATCATTTTTAAAAATTTACATTTTTTTAAAATTACTATTTAAATATATTCATAATAATATTTATGTTATGTTCATAATTTAATTGTTAAAGTATAAATAGCGTCATTCATATCAAGAGATTCATAATTATCGAAAGAGAAAGTAAAAAAACTTAAATATTAATTATGGTGAATAAGAGTCAATTCGAATTAACAAAGATTGCTTGTAAATAAATAAGAATGAATGAAAGGGAAAAAAACAACTCACATTAATTTTTTTTTTTTAAAAAAGGAAATAAAAAGGAAAGAGAGAAAAAACTTCCAAAAGTTTATGCTCCCAACAAAGTTCGAACATGTGCTACATGTGTGGTAGATTTACTATTTTTCAATTGAACTGTTAATTATTTTATTTAATAAGTGCCAAAGAAAATATATATTCGTTTTCTGAAACATGTATATATATATATACACATATTTTTTTTTTTAAATCAGTGGGTGTCGTGGCACCACGACGGACACCCATAGATCCACCCCTATTTTGGAGTGTAAGTTAGACCTAAAACTTAATTTAACAGAAATTATGACAGTTAAAAGTTAAGGCAAATAATATTTATGATAGTACTCCCTCCGTCCGGAATTGTTTGTTATGTTGCGCTTATCGAAAGTCAATTTGACTAATTTTCAAAGGTAAATTAGATCATATTAATTTAATATTTTAAACAAAAAAATTAGATATTCTAAAACTACATAAAAAATACTATAAATTACAATTTTTTGCATATTAATATGATCAAAAAATACTTCTTAAAATGTTAGTCAAAGTTTTCATGGTTTGACTCTAAAAATAAAAATCATGACAAATAATTTCGGACGGAGAGAGTAATGAGTATTCTCGAAAGTACAATTTTAAGTGTGATGTGGTCCCGAAGAATTTAAACGTTACATTTTATCTTAGAGTTAACTATTTGCGGGACCTATTTTAATAAAAACATTGTTTAAAACAAGGTACACTCTTCACTTCCGAGTTTGACTTTTATTTCTATCCACAAGAGAGAGGAGTGATTCATTATTTTTGTTTTTTTAAAGTAAAAAATAATAATTATTTGTCAATAAACAGAAAACGATCGTACAAGAGAGAAAAATGAAGTAAAATGTACTTTTTAAAAAACTTGGCCAAAAATAATTATTAAATGATTTTAAAAAATACAATAATCAAACACAAACTATTTCTTACTAAATATATCAAGATAAGACTTTTCAAAATAGTTAGATTTTAAAAAAATCCCACACATAACATACGTGATCAAAATAATATTTTTTTATTTCTCGGAACAAAATTCGTATGAAAATGAGCTATAGAGCATTATTTCATTAAATAGTTTGCCATAAAATTTTCCCAAACAAAATTAGGTCCTGAATAATTTACTTTTTTTTTTCCACATTAGATTGATTTTTTTTATCACTTTACACATTGTCTTGGATTTTACGGTCTATGTCTTTTCCATTTTCTAAAATTTACCGTGGGTAAACTTTTTTTTTTAAAAAAAGAGAAGTTATATTTGCTTTTTAATGTAATTACACATTTGCTTAATACTCAAAATTCGTATGACTTTCCAGTTAATAAGTACTTTTACTTTCATAGAAATATTTTACTTCATTTTTTCAAAATAGAACTCTACTCTCTTTTAGTTATATATTTTTGTTTTTTGTTATTCACTTTTTCTTCATATACTTTTTGTTTTTTTAAAATAATAACAGTGATTTAATAATAAAAAATTATCAAACATGTTTTTACGAAATTACTTACTAGTGAGTAACTATTTCAATATTTATAACTCAAACACTAAATTAATTATTTATAAGGTATTTTGTAATTTGAACCAGTCAATCCAACAAACATTATTTAAACAAAAGGACAAGAGAAACTATTTTTATCCTTCTCAATTTATTTGGTACAATTTTTTTTTGTTTCTTCTCGAAAAATGTTATCAATTTAATTTTATTTTTTTAATTAAATAGTTTATAGCCGTATAAATAATCAAAGACTAATTTAACTATATTTCTTTTTGGTTAACGCTAACATAAATTAAGACGAAAAAGAAAATGAAAAAAAAGGGGTGAAATATTGCAACACTTATTACGAGGTGGGAGGGGTAACGTGGCAATAAATGATTGGTTAATAATGGGAGAGTAGTACGGTTTGCCAAAAGGAACTTGACCGGTCTTTGTCTGAGGCAGTGGGTGTGAGCTTCAGCTACTGACTCAGTTACTTTGCTGCACTGATGCTGGCTAAAGTCGTGCCTGTGAAAATATTTTACTTTAGTGTTCGTTGTTATTTGTATTTGAGTTCGACTTAACATTGAGTCACGCTAGAAAATATTGTATTACTATTAAGATGTTCGATAATAAAAGTGACTCATACTCAAAGAGCTCAAACATGAGGTCTTTTAGTAAGGTTAAAAGAGTATTTGTTATTTTCTATATTCTTAATTATTTATTTATTTTTTAATTAATACACCTATTAAGAAAAATAATAATTGATATAACGAATTAACAATTTTATTTCTATTAATTAGGAAGTACGTCGGATGAATTAAAATTTTAAGATTATCAAAAAGTTTGATCTTTGTAAAAATAATTAATTGAGAATATAATAGGTAAAGAAAATTGTTCTTTCTTGATTAATCAGAATGGACAAGTAATTAAAAACGAATAAACAAATGAAAAGTAGACAAGTGAAGCTTCTTGGTGGTAAGGGGTTCATCTCAACCTTTTTCGGCAAAATATTATATTCTTTTCGTTTAAAAAAAAATATCTTTATTTCTTTTTTAGTTTGTTTAAAAAAATGATCCTTTTCCTTTTTTGTGAAATACTTTAACTTTAATTTTCGACGTGACATATTTAAGACCACAAGATAAAAGAACATTTTTGTATATTTGATATAACTTTAATTTAGAACCACAAGATTAAATTTTTTTATTTTTTTTCTTAAACTCCGTTCCAAATCAAACTGGTCATTCTTTTTTAAATAAAAAGAGTACTAAAAAAGAAAAAGTGAATAAAATAATTATACATATAAATATAAATATAATCCATTTAGCTAGTTTTCGTATCTATATTTTTAATGCTTTTAATGAAAATTTTATTTTGCCGCTGTCCAACGCAACCCTTGTCGATTGAAGAACATATATACTTTCAGTAAACACAGTTTCTTCGCATTCTCAAGATTATTTAGGTGGATTTGTACAAAAATATGTGAAACTATACGCATGATAATTGTTTGCGTATAATGCCTCTCCTTATTATCATGGTTAAGTTTAATATATTTTCACTTTACTGTAACTATTTTGGTTAGTATAGTTTTATATAAATATTGGGTTCGTATAATTGTTTGAGATATATATTATCAGGCGTACTTGAGAGTTAAACTAAGGATCCCACTTTATAAAAGTTAGGTTTAAACATTAAATTAACATTTAAACTTCAGTCAACTTACGTACATATATAAAGCACCTTGACAAGTATACATAACATAATGTACGCCAAATCCTTACAATTTGCAACATTAAATTTCTATAGTTAGGCAGCACTGATGAATAAGTAGCAGTAATAAATACAATTAATTTCAAGAAGTAGGACTCCCATTTAAGTGTGTTTTACTTTAATAAGTATTAAGTTACATCTATGTAAATAAACCTTGTACGTACAAAAAAGAAGGATACTCAGAGTGATAGTATCTACTTTTTCCGTCCACTTTTATTTATTATATTACATTTTTTAAAAATTAATTTAATTAATTTTTAAAATTAAATTAAATTACATTAATTTGATATATTAAACAAAAAAAGTTTAGATATTCAAAAAACATATGAAAAGTACTATAATTTGCATTTTTTTGCATATCAATATGATGAAAAATACATCTTGAAATGTTTATCAAAATTCTTATAGTGTCACTCTAAAAATAGAAGTCATGACAAATAATAATGGACGGTGGGAGTATGTCGAAATTGTTAACTCATAATAATGATCGCAATTGTTTGAATATAAATGGTGTTTTTAACTTAGAACACATTTTTAAAGGTGTCTCTAAAAAATGTAATGTGGAGATTAATTATTTAAAAATCATAAAACTTATTTTGGAATTTTTCCTCCAGTTTTACCCAAATTGTTTCCAACCAGACTTCATTTTTTTTCCTCTTCTGATTTTAGGAAAACACACACAAAATATATTTTTTTCAAAATACTACATATCTTTTTAATTAGAAAAAAATAGTCTGAAAAATTTTCTAACTTTGATCGAAATTGCTATTACATACTAAATTTTTTGGTGGGCCATTTACCCCTACACTATTTATAAATATATTTTACAGGTATATATATCCACGTGGACTCATTACTATTATGATGTTCACGTGAATACATATATATATCTTTAAAATGCATTATTAAATAGTACAAGACTAAAAGGTTCTTTCCAAAGTTTTATATTATTACATTAATTTTGATCAAATTAAAGTTCGAATATATTTTGAGATGTTGCAATTTGGAACAAACGTCCGACTTTATAGGGACAATCGAATAATAATAGTATAAACATTATCTATACTTCGAATATTTTAAAACTTTAAGCAGTAAATTCAACCTATTTCTTTCTCAATACAGCCTTTTTCTAAGCATCAAACAGTTGATGGAACAGCCATCAACAATAAAGCTAAAGCTATAAATAGAAAATAAAATATAAATTATCAAAAAAGAATATTAATTAGGTCTTCTATTTATAACTTCAAAATGGGAGCCTCAATTTATCCAATGTGTTAATGAAATCTGTATTTTACAGTAAATAACTAAGAGTGGCAAAAACTAAAAAATATCATATTTCAAAAGTAGTCAGCCTGAGTCTAAAAACCTTTAGGGGTAGCCAGCTTTAAAAGAAAAAAATAAATAGGGCTAGCCTGTAAAATTTGAATATAGGTTTGGAGGTGTTATTAAATTTTGGTTTTATAGTACAAATTACTACATTTTTGTTGTGAAGCAAGGGCCACTACAACAAACCTAGATATGATTAATGAATCTTCCCTATGTCTATATTTTTATATTAGATTGGTAATTAAAAGAAGCTAATAATAATGCTAATAATGAGACGAAAATGTTTGGAAACTCTAAACTATAGGTTAGATATAGTTGCATTATTACCACTCTTATAGTGTAGTGTGATAGTTAGAATTTTTTTAATGGTGGTGACGTTCACGTGTATTATATTTTCAAGAAAATTCTCATTTAATTCACAGTTTTCTTGTAGTAATATAGTCTGATTAATTTTATGGAGTATTTGTTTTGTCTCATCACGTATATATTGATAGCTTTGTTAATCATGATTTGAACATGTGCGACAAAATCATTTACTTTTTTTCTCTATTGAAAATTAATCAAAAATTTCAAAGATTTTAAACTCATTTCATTGATCACTAAAACACATCGTTGATTACGATATGATAGTGCGGATTTTCCTTCCTCTTAAGCAAAGGGTAAAAGGGTTGAGGGTTGAATTAGTAAGTTTTTGGTAAATTTTGTTTTACCTTTTTCATTGAACCTTTTAAAATATAAATTTAAATTAGTCACTGTATTTCGTGAAGAAAGAAGAACAAATTACCAAATTAATTTTATCAAATTACATCACTTTATTTTTTTTGAATTGCTAATCAATTGAAAAATTATGTAAAATATGTTTTTTTTCAGTTATTTTTATGTATAGTGAAAAAGAGATTCTTAATAAATTATTGGAAAATTTTCTAAATTTTTTTATGAAAATGTTATGGTTTTTTTCTTTTCTCACAAATTCACTTTAAATATTATGAAAATAACTGCTAAACATATTTCAATTAGAAAATAATAATCTTTTACCCCTATATTTGAAGAAAGACCAGAATAATTAATTTTTTCTCGTACAATTAGAATTAGGTTTGAATAGTGGCATTTTGAATTGTCTCTTTTTTAATTGATGATGTTCTTCTTTGCAATAAATACACCTACGACCGATCAAGAACAGTTTGAAGTGGAGTAGTAATCATTTTTAATTATTAATCAAGAAGTTTCGAATTCGATCTTTTTAGGTATCAAGTCGTCTTTGTTGAAAAATACTTTATCTCTAATTTAAAAAATTTCATCGCGAATTTAAATTTAATCGAACTCTAATACGGGCACACTAAACCAAATAAAAAAAGAAAACATTTATGACCAAACTCATATTCATAATTCATTTTGGGTTGTTTGCTGCTGCTATCCTACACTACTGTCACTACTCATAGTCCTTCTTTAGCTTTAGAAAAAAAATAATTTTTATTTTACTTTCCATCTTCTATTAATTGTTTCTTTTGGGACATAATAATCTTTAAATTTTGGTTTTCCAAGACGCAATTATTGTAAGCATTCAAAAATATTACTACTACTATTACTTTATTAAATAAAAACACAAGAAGTTAATGAAATAAATACTCCTTTCTCATTAGCTAGGACTCCACGAAAAGACAAATTTCCTAATATTTGTAAAATTTGTTATGTATATATTATGTATAAGGAGCTATTGTTATATTCTGAAAATGGAAAATATTACTAGTGAAGGTAATAGGGCCCTATATTTATATATCTGGAAAATTATTCTTTCAATAAAAGTGAGTATAATTTTCTCTCTCAAATTTCTTTAATTTTTATGATCAATATCAGTACTTAAGTAAAAGAATAAGTAAATCAAAAATATTTATGACACCTCAAATATAAATAATTTTTGCTCGACATAAATTTATATTTTCATATATATTGGGGTGTGCATTGGATTTTTCAGGTTTTAATTTTGTAAAAGTGTAACCCAGTCCGATCCAAATAAATTTGGATATATATACATATATATATACAATTCAGTTTTTTTTGGTTTTTCGGTTTTTTAAAACCAATAGAAAAAATCAACAAACCAATCCAAATAAAAATTCAGTTTGATTTGATTTGATTAATCGATTTAATTTGAATAGTGCATACCCCTATTTTCATAGTGTAATAAGACTTAAGTAATGCGAAGCTACCATTTAAAAAAAAAAAAAAACTTAAAGTAATGCGTTTTTTTTTATATAATAGAGGCAACTCATGCAAAATGACACTGGTAGCCTCGTGGATATTGGATTTGAAGCCATCTACATATCTTATAGTGGAAATTTTTTCATTTAATTAGACGAGTTTTATTTTAAATGAATTGATCTATTAAGTTGTATCCTTCATATGAGTTGATCTATAAGTTTTACGATTAGCAATCGAACCAAGTCTTGTAGGTCATAATTTTTTTAAAAGGACGTGAGATATAATTTGTATGATACTATAATATAGAAATATAAACTTATGCTCTGCAAAAAAATAAGTATTTATCTCGAAAAACAAAAAATTAAAGGTAAACTCAAAATATAGGCAAAAGTGGAAATGTCCCAAGTTTTTGTCCACACCTCTTAGTTGGGCTCACCTATGGGCTATGGTCCAGGCACGTCTTTTTGTGAACCATTTGGCCAAGTTTGGCAGACCATGAGCCCATGGACTGGCTACATGTAGGTTAGTTAATTTAGGAGTACTATAAGGGATTGTTTGGTTAGTGGTTAGAGTTATGCAGATATTAGTTATGCAGAGTTAAGTTATGTAGGTATTAGTTATGCATGGTTAAGTTATGCAGATATTAATTATGCAAGGTTAAGTTATGCAGGGTTAAGTTATGTTGAGTTTAATTTTGCGGGTATTAGTTATGCGAATATTAGTTATGTAGGTATTATTTTGTTATGTAGAGATTATAATACATGAATTATTAACTATTGAATATTAAACTTGTTGTAGATTATTAATATATATTATTTACAAAATAATAATACATGCTAATAAAATGTGGAATATATTGAATAATACATAATGCTAATATTTGATTAGCATATGTACCGTCAAAAAATATATAATCAAATTTTTAATATTAAAAAATATTTATATTTGCATAAATAATTAAAAATGGTAAGTATATAAAAAAAATGAAAATAGTCTATATATAATAGGAAAACAGTAAAGTTTCCAATTAAAAATAATCAAAAAAAATGAAAATGGTCTTATATAAAAAGAAATAAAAAAAACAAAACATATATAGAAAAACAGTAAAGTTGTCAATTAAAAAAATAAAATAAATTTATAGGGTAAATATGTAATTTAGCATTTTAATACATGTATAACTAATATCCACATAACTTATTCCACCTTCTACCTTGCATAACTTTATATATAAATTCCCTAATAAGTTTTGTTGGTATTAATTATGTAAGACTATAAAAAATGCAACCAAACATCGTATAAATTAATACATGAATAACTTTTATACAACATTTAAATTCTTACCAACCAAACATGGTATAAGTTATGTTAACTTTTATACCTAACACAAAATTTCTATCAAACATAGTAAAACTAATGTAACTTTTATTACATGTATAAGATGTTTCTTATACATTAACCAAAGGGCTCCTAAGTGTATGAACTAAATAGGGATGATACTCATTCTATTGACAAGTTTTATGTACAACTTCTTAGACACTTATACTTAAATTACAATAATTACAAATGTGAGATTTACACAGCGTGAATATTGTGCTTACCCAAAGTACAAAGATGTAGCGCATTTATACATTGGTAGGGAGGCGCATCAGAGTAGCACATCTCTGAATTCGTCTTGACATGTGCCAGTCATTGATTTGTTGTGATAGGTTTGTGATTAGCAAGGGAATAACTTTCAAATAAATCAGTCCCATCGAAAGTCCCTTCCTCCACCGTCTTCACGTGATCCTTAACCAGAGCCCCCCTAAGGAGCCATTATGTTTGTGGATTGAGAACAAACACTTTACTAATTGTAGTAACATATATGAGGAAATATTAAGAAAAGTAAGGGATTAGGCTCTTCCATTTTCTCAACAACACAAAAAGAGCTGGTTACGTTGAATCATGATATATAAGTATAATTAAACTCCTTGTAATCTCCTACAATAAAACTAAGTAATCACATTTCACCCATAATTTAATAATGAATATAAGAAACAATTAAAAAATTGTAAACTATATTGACAATCATTAAAAGTTTGGTGAAATTGTTATTTGTTTCAATTGAGTGTTACTGCAAACGATTGGTACTCCCTCCGTTTAAAAAAGAATGACCTAGTTTGACTTGGAACGGAGTTTAAGAAAAGAAAGAAGATTTTTTTTATTCTTGTGGTTCTAAATTAAAGTAATGTCAAATGTACCAAAATGCCCTTTAATCTTGTGGTCTTAAACATGCCACGTGGAAAGTTAATGTTAAAGTGTTGCCAAAAAAGGAAAGGGATCATTCTTTTTAAAACAGACTAAAAAGGAAATAGGTTTTTTTTTTTTTAAACGGAGGGAGTAATATTCATTAGAGTTTATATGTAAATTTTGATGGAGTGGTGTGAATTTTAGAATTAATTTTGGTTAGAATTTCATAACCAAACTCGAAAAGAAAGAAGAACAATGCTATTTTCCGAATTCCAATTTATAAATAAGTTATTTGTATTTTGGGTGTATATTATTTATAGGTCTAATGTATCACGGAATATAAAGAGATAAACACATGATATAAAATGGATCTGAAGGACTAATAGGTGTAATTTTAGGCTCAATAATTTCCCTCCCAAGGCTAATCTTCTGACCCCTTTATTATAGACAATGGACTGAAACCAGTTAATGGACTTACTTGGATAACTTTCACACATAGCCAATAAAAAATAGCCTAATTACTCTCTATAACAATAGTTTGATAATTACAATTCGTCGCTATATGTTATAGGGAGGAGAGAGGTGAGTGAGACTGAGAGAGAAAGGAGAGAGGTGAGAGAGAGGGCAAAAAGTGAGAGAGAGGTGAATTGTATATGTATATTGGTTAGATAATTGTATATTATACATATGTATTTTTATATATGACAAGCGAGATTGGGAGAGAGAGGAGAGAGGAAAGTGAGATTGGGAGAAGAAGGAGAGATACGAGCGATATTGGGAGAGAGAGGAAAGAGGAAGGAGAGAGGCGAGCGAGAGAGGGCAGAGAATGGAGAGAGGTGAATTGTATATGTATATTGATTAGATAATTGTATATTATACATATACATTTGTATAAAAAGCAAGCGAGATTAGAAGAGAGAGAAGAGAGGCGAGCGAGATTGGGAGAGGGAGGAGAGAGGCAAGCTAAAGAGGGCAAAGAGTGGAGAGAGGTGAATTGTATATGTATATTGATTACATAATTGTATAGTATACATATGTATTTGTATATTCTGGCGAATTATACATATACAACTGTGGCTAATTATACAAAGTCGAAGTCAACCCACATATTTAATGTATAATGTTAGTCGTGAATGATAATTATTGCAAACTATAACTATGATAAGTAATTAAGTAGTATAAGTTTGCTTAATCGCGTAATTTTCTTATAACTTTCCACATAAGATGTTTAGGCCAGTAAAATTAAATGACATTTCGATAAATTTTATATATATTTAGTTTAGGATCACGATATTCAAAAGTCTTTTCTACTTTCTTAAACTCAATGTCAAGTCAAAACAAGACAAACAAATTGTAGCATAGGGAGTAATAGGTAAAGGAGAAATATTTTTTTGCTTATATTACATCTCAAAGTTACAAAATTCAATTTTTAAC
>JAJJBR010000099.1:24232-39203 GCA_022817965.1 Solanum lycopersicoides | reverse complement strand
AAATGTTCGGAGAGTGGCAAGTGTCATTCGAGGACGAATGATGTCCAAGTGGGGGAGAATGTAAGACACCGAAAATGACTTAGGTTAACTAGAGCCTAACATGTTGGTAATGGTGGTCTAAGGTCCTAATGTGGTCTATAATATTGTATAGAGGTAGTAGCTAAAGTATTAGGTGTGTTGGAAGTCAAACGTCAAGGGATGACTAAGACGTTCGACGACTAAGTCACCTAAATGCTCATATGTGGTTTTATGTGTTTATGTGTGATTCATAGGTTGTAAGGTCCTTAAATGAGTTATTATAGCATGTATAGTCAGTGGTCAAGTTTCGTGGAAGTTTGGAGTCAAACGTCCAAGAACGTTCATGTCGTTCGAAAGATATGCCTTGAATCGACCTTGTGTGTCTAGGCGTGTTTCGTCGAGTTTTACGTGTTCGTTTTGGATGAAATTTATGTGAGATGTTAAACTATAGAAGATCATGTTTGGGTTGGAAACGTCCGGAAATTATCCCCAAGGACCATCCAAGGGTCCTTGAGGAAGGACCCAACTTGGTTGACAAGGCAGTCCCAGGCAGGCCCCAAACGACGAGGCATCGACGCCCAGGGGTCCATCGACGCCCGTCGATGGGTGTCGTTGTAGGGACTTATCCTGGGGAGCTAAGATCCCATTCTCCAAGTCTCTGAACCACCGACGGTTGCAGCACGGCCCGTCATGGGCTGACGCCCGTCAAGGGGTCGTAGTAGACATTGTCTTCTGCGCGCAGGCTGCTGCCAAGTCAAGGGGTGAATTGTAAATTCACCCACTTCTAAATAAGTCATGGACGGTTTATAAGGGTCTTTGGTATTTTAAATGAGTATATAAGTGTTTAACACTTAGAATAATTCATTCTTCAAAAACAAAACCCAAAGTCCTTAGAAATCCCAAAGTCTCCATTGAAGTCCAAAATCAAGGAAGAGCTTGGTGTGACGTTTTGAGTGGAGATTCTTCATCAAAGTGAAGAATTAGCTTCATTGAGGTATGGCTTTTGATCCTTGAAACTCGTTTCATCAAGGAGCCCAACTTTCAAAGATGTTTTCAAAGTTTTCAAAGAGGAATTGTCCAATTTCATATTCTTCCATGGGTTCTTGCATTAAAGGTTTTCAAACGTCTATTATGGATTAGATTGATGTTGTATTGATGATTTTAACCTAAATTACCTATGAACCCATGAAATTGATGAACCTAAGATTTTGACTAAATTATGGGTTACTTGATATTGGCTTAATGTTGATGAATTCATGTGTAGTTTCTTATGGGCTTTCTATTGATGTAAGAATTGTGTTCAATTGTTATCAAATTGATATTGGATTGTTGAATCTATATTGAATTGGTTAGATTTCATTGATTTCTATAATTGTGTATTGAATTGGTGTTCATGGCCTTGGGTAAGGGTCTTGTGTCATCAAATTGAGTAAGTTGACTTGAATTGAAGTGTTGATGATGGAGTGGAGGTATGCTGCCCCATTTCCTTTATTTTGATGTTATTTATACTTCGATTCTATTATGATTGGTTTGGTCCACCTTTGGTGGCGGTGTTATGTGAATTGATGTGGCCTTGTCGGCGTTACTTTCTAGTACATTGATGATCATGGCCTTGTCGGCACTACTTGAACTTATATGGCTATTTGTGTAGTTGATTTGATGATGTATAATCATATCTATCTATATGTGGAAGTATGTGCTTTGACTATGGTTAATTGTGTAGTCTTAGATTGTACATGGTTATTCCTAATTTGGTATATGAGTCTAAAATGGTTAAGTTGATAATGTTAAGGTAATGAATAGTTGACTAATAAGGTTAAGGGTCATTCCTAAGAGTCTAAAGGAAGATAGGCTATATGTGTAAATGGAAGTATGTTGTGTCTTGTTTAGGTAGACTTGTGTCCCTTACTTGATGCTTATGTGAATATGTGATGTCTTGACTTAGGAACCTAAAGGGTCTTAGTCTTGAATAAATGAATATAGGTGAGACCTTGAATGATGATAAAGGGTCATTTATGTGGAACCTTGAACCAAGTGGTAAGGTTATGAATTGTGAAGTAGTTAGCCGTAATGGTATCCTTCATGTAATGAGTGATGGACTTAAGGTTGATTGGCTGGAACGGCATCATATCATACCTTAGGAAAGTCGCGATGAGCTTCTTGTCGCCATAGTGAGATAGCCCAATGGACCTTGCTTTGGTAGGGTAAATGTAATTGGGTCATGAACATGATATGGGACCCATTTGTATGAACCTTAATGTAAATTGATCTATGAGAACTAAGGCTAGCACCGAGTGAGTATGGTAAAGGGAAGTAGTTCTAGTTAAGTATGAGACTAGAATACAAAGCACCCCTTCATATTCCTTAACCATGTGCCTACATGGGATCTTTATGTTCTACCATTGGCAAGTAGAACACCTCATCGAAGTAGGATAGAACTTCGGATTCCATGCTTTGCTACCATGGTCTATGTCGGTTATTGCCTATTCTCATCATATGGAATACCTATTAGCATTAGAGAAGTTTATGAGGTTTAGGTGGTGGTATGGGACGCTACTTAGACATTGCACAATAGACTTTGATGGTGTTATTTGGAGTTCCTAGGTCTTGTCTAAGACCATTACTTGAATGTCCTTATGTATTGTATGAGTCTCTTAATGAATTAATGGATTAATGACAATGAATAATGACTTACGTTATGAGTATGTAAGTGAATAAGTACCTAATCTAGAGTGGCTTATGGATTCTTTAGTTAAATTGTGAAGAGGGCATAAGGATGATCTCTTCATGCTTATCTATGGAAGTCTTGAGAATGACTCTAGTTAGGGAAAAGGTTTGGTGTTGTTGACATGATCTAAGCCTTAGGTAGTCTTAAGGACTATTTAGGTAATCTTGAAGAGGTCAATCATGGACGTTATCTTCTTGATTTACTTAAGTAGGTCTTTTGATAGCCTTTGGAAGGAGAGTGTCCTATCATCTATGTGTTGTGTGTTTAGTGAGAATGATTCTATCCTAGGGAGTCTATTGGATCTCTTGAGTGTGTGTGTAAGGATTGTATGGGCGGTTGCTTCACAACTCACTCAAGTGAGACTTAGAATCACCTTTGGTAGAAGAATCTTACCTTGATGTTTATGATGCTTTGTAAGTGTGTATGTGACTCATTATAAGTAATCTTAAGGGTCGTTTAGGCACATCTAGAGAGGGTGTATGGGCGGTCTCTCTTTGTGTGACTTAAGTGAATCTTAGGATGCTTTAGTGAGGAAATTACATGCTAAAGTGTCTAAAGTGAAGTGAACTTCACTGTACAGTGAAGAACAGTGAGTTGAGTCACTGTAAAGTGTTCAAAATTATGATTTTTGGTTAATGTTTCTTATGTGTTTCTAAGTTGCTAAATGTTGTTATTATGATTAAAATATGATTTATAAAATGAAAAGATGCATATTTCCAATAAAGTCCATTTTCATGATTTTTATGCATAATGCCATACTTAGTACATGTGGTTGTACTAATTCCATGCTTTATTTTCTATCTATAGTTCTTAATAGGTGAAGAGCTTTGGGAAGAAGACTTGGACAAGGAGATCGTTCAAGAGAGTTGAAGTATGTCCTCATTTGACTCGAGGGCATATATGTCATTTTATGTTTCTTTTATGAAGTTTTGTAATAGACTATTAGTAGTATGTTTTAATTCGTATGGGCCGTGTCCCAAGTATTATCGTGTCTTAAGATGATGATCGAGACTTAGTGTTTTCCTATTTCTACATATATGAAAGAGTTTAAAGACTTCTATATTGTTTTACGAAAAGTTTTAATTCTGCACTACTTTTCGTTATGTATATGCGATGAATGATATGAGAGGCTTGTATGAGACCTCTGAGAGGTCGAATACGCCGGTCGCAATCCAAGATTGCACCCTAACTTCTAGGGTGTGGTTTCGGGATGTGACAAGCTTGGTATCAGAGCATAGGTTAATGAAAGTAGTCTTAGGAATCAAAAAGTCTCGAAAAGTCACGTCTAGTAGAGTCTTAACCATCGGTGTGAGTCGCGACACATCTATGGGCGAGAGGCTATAGGACGATAGTGTTTCCCTTCATTTCTACTCCTATGTTCGTGCGGTAGAGTTATGTTATGAGTATCCTTCTAAAAGTGTTTCCTTGTTTTCTAGGAGATGAATACTAGAAGGATGGCCGCTAGAAGGATGGAAGAGGGAAGGGTGAATGAGGAAGCTCCTCCTCAAGTTGAGCAAGTGCTTCAAGATGGAAAAGGTGTCCAAGGTGCTCAAGGTGCTCAAGTGCCTCCTCAAGGTGATCATGCCCCTAATGTGGGAGGAGGTGATGAGGTGCCGGAGTTGTCTAATAGGGTGATTGGAGAGGCTTTGCTTGCTTTAGCTTGAGCCGTAACAGCTCAAGCTAACTTGAACATGGTGCCTAGGGTTAATGCTATGGAGAGCACTATGTCATCTAGGTTGAGAGGCTTTGTGAGGTTGAATCCTCCAATCTTTCTTGGCTCTAAGGTGAATGAGGATCCCCAAGAATTCTTGATGGTGTGTACAAAGTTTTGAGTGCTATGGGGGTTACATCTAGGGAGAAGGCGGAGTTGGCTTCTTATCAATTGAGAGATGTGTCTCAAATTTGGTACACTCAATGGAAGGACAATAGGCCGGTGGAGTCGGGTCCTATTGAGTGGGAAGAATTCAAGGAAGCTTTTCTTGGTAAGTACTTTCCCCGTGAGAGGAGGGAAGAGAAAGTAGAAGAATTTATCAATCTCAACAAGGCAATATGAGTGTTGAGGAATACTCTTTGAAGTTCTCAACTTTGTCTAGGTATGCACCTTCCCTAGTGTCTAATTCAAGGGATGAAATGAGTCGCTTTGTGACGGGTGTAGCCGACTTAGTGAGGGAGGAATGTCGTACGGCTATGTTGCATGATGATATGACTTTGGCTAGACTCATGGTGTATGCACAATCAATTGAAGAGTCTAAACTTAGGAGGATGTCAAGGAACTTGAAAAGGAGTGTTGCTAGTGACCAAGTGCAACCTAGGTTCAAAAAGAGGGTTCAAACTCAAGATGGACCTAGTGTGCCTAAGAAGAAGTTTGAGAAAGGAGGTGGTTCTAGCAATGAAAACCTACATGTGCCACTTGTGGTAAGAGACATTATGGTGAGTGTCTAGTGGGTACGGGTAATTGCTTTGGATGTGGAAAAGATGGGCACAAAGTGAGAGATTGTCCAAACATTGCTTCTAGGAAGGAGGGTAAGAAGGTTGAGCCTAGTGTTCCAAAGGAAGATGCTCCAACAAAGAGGCGTTTCTATGCACTCCGGACTAGATTTGGGAAGCCGGGTGATGGTGATGATGATGTTGGTAAGTCTTGTTTCTCTTTTGATAGTATGAGTTCCTTCTAAGTGGGGGAGTATGGTTAGAAGTGTTGCTTGTGCATGATGTTTAGGAGTTTGGTTGAAATTGAATTTCATTAACTTCTTGCATTGTGTGTTTTATTGAGCTTTGAGCATGTTATAAGATTGTTTATATGATGTTACTTTGCATATTAGCATGTTATATCATGAATTGCAAAAAGTTGCATTTTGAAAAATTTAGTAAAATCACTGTAGCTTGAACTGCTTACTGTAAAATTTTGGCGAAATTGACTATTTGATTCTTTGGTCTAAAATTGTTGTAATGTGGTTAGAACTGATGTATATAAGTATGATATTGAATATAAAATGAGTTTTTGCTATTTGGAATGAAGCATGTGAGTTTTGTAGCATAATGAGTTATAGAATTGTTTTCTAGTTTCTTGTTGTGTTGTGAATCTCTTGACTTGTAAATTGATGTTTTCTTCTTGATTATGTGTTATATGGTTTGGTTATGTGCTGCTAAGTTGATTCTAAATCTTGGAAATGTTCGGAGAGTGGCAAGTGTCATTCGAGGACGAATGTTGTCCAAGTGGGGGAGAATGTAAGACCCGAAAATGACTTAGGTTAACTAGAGCCTAACATGTTGGTAATGGTGGTCTAAGGTCCTAATGTGTCTATAATATGTATAGAGGCAGTAGCTAAAGTATTAGGTGTTTGGAAGTCAAACGTCAAGGGATGACTAAGACGTTCGACGACTAAGTCACCTAAATGCTCATATGTGGTTTTATGTGTTTATGTGTGATTCATGAGGTTTAAGGTCCTTAAATGAGTTATTATAGCATGTATAGGCAGTGTGTTAAGTTTCGTGAGTTTGGAGGTCAAACGTCCAAGAACGTTCATGTCGTTCGAAAGATATGCCTTGAATCGACCTTGTGTGTCTAGGCATGTTTCGTCGAGTTTTACGTGTTCGTTTTGGATGAAATTTATGTGAGAGGTGTTAAACTCATAGAAGATCATGTTTGGGTTGGAAACGTCCGGAAATTATCCCCAAGGACCATCCAAGGGTCCTTGAGGAAGGACCCAACTTGGTTGACAAGGCAGTCCCAGGCAGGCCCCAAACGACGGAGGCATCGACGCCAGGGTCCATCGACGCCCGTCGATGGGTGTCGTATGGGGACTTACCTGGGGAGAAGACCATTCTCAAGTCTCTGAACCCACCGACGGTTGCCAGCACGGCCCGTCAGTGGGCTGACGCCCGTCAGGGGTCGTAGTAGACACTGTTTCTGCGCGCAGGCTGCTGCCAAGTCAGGGGTGAATTTAAATTCACCCCACTTCCAAATAAGTATGGCGGTTTTTAAGGGTCTTTTGGGTATTTTAAATGAGTATATAAGTGTTAACACTTAGAATAATTCATTCTTCCAAAAACAAAACCCAAAGTCCTTAGAAATCCAAAGTCTCCATTGAAGTCCAAAATCAAGGAAGAGCTTGGTGTGACGTTTTGAGTGGAGATTCTTCATCAAAGTGAAGAATTAGCTTCATTGAGGTATGGCTTTTGATCCTTGAAACTCGTTTCATCAAGGAGCCCAACTTTCAAAGATGTTTTCAAAGTTTTCAAAGAGGAATTGTCCAATTTCATGATTCTTCCATGGGTTCTTGCATTAAAGGTTTTCAAACGTCTATTATGGATTAGATTGATGTTGTATTGATGATTTTAACCTAAATTACCTATGAACCCATGAAATTGATGAACCTAAGATTTTGACTAAATTATGGGTTACTTGATATTGGCTTAATGTTGATGAATTCATGTGTAGTTTCTTATGGGCTTTCTATTGATGTAAGAATTGTGTTCAATTGTTATCAAATTGATATTGGATTGTTGAATCTATATTGAATTGGTTTAGATTTCATTGATTTCTATAATTGTGTATTGAATTGGTGTTCATGGCCTTGGGTAAGGGTCTTGTATCAAATTGAGTAAGTTGACTTGAATTGAAGTGTTGATGATGGAGTGGAGGTATGCTGCCCCATTTCCTTATTTTATGTTATTTATACTTCATTCTATTATGATTGGTTTGGTCCACCTTTGGTGGCGGTGTTATGTGAATTGATGTGGCCTTGTCGGCGTTACTTTCTAGTACATTGATGATCATGGCCTTGTCGGCACTACTTGAACTTATATGGCTATTTGTGTAGTTGATTTGATGATGTATAATCATATCTATCTATATGTGGAAGTATGTGCTTTGACTATGGTTAATTGTGTAGTCTTAGAGTTACATGGTTATTCCTAATTTGGTTATATGAGTCTAAAATGGTTAAGTTGATAATGTTAAGGTAATGAATAGTTGACTAATAAGGTTAAGGGTCATTCCTAAGAGTCTAAAGGAAGATAGGCTATATGTGTAAATGGAAGTATGTTGTGTCTTGTTTAGGTAGACTTGTGTCCCTTACTTGATGCTTATGTGAATATGTGATGTCTTGACTTAGGAACCTAAAGGGTCTTAGTCTTGAATAAATGAATATAGGTGAGACCTTGAATGATGATAAAGGGTCATTTATGTGGAACCTTGAACCAAGTGGTAAGGTTATGAATTGTGAAGTAGTTAGCCGTAATGGTATCCTTCATGTAATGAGTGATGGACTTAAGGTTGATTGGCTGGAACGGCATCATATCATACCTTAGGAAAGTCGCGATGAGCTTCTTGTCGCCATAGTGAGATAGCCCAATGGACCTTGCTTTGGTAGGGTAAATGTAATTGGGTCATGAACATGATATGGGACCCATTTGTATGAACCTTAATGTAAATTGATCTATGAGAACTAAGGCTAGCACCGAGTGAGTATGGTAAGGGAAGTAGTTCTAGTTAAGTATGAGACTAGAATACAAAGCACGCCCTTCATATTCCTTAACCATGTGCCTACATGGGATCTTTATGTTCTACCATTGGCAAGTAGAACACCTCATCGAAGTAGGATAGAACTTCGGATTCCATGCTTTGCTACCATGGTCTATGTCGGTTATTGCCTATTCTCATCATATGGAATACCTATTAGCATTAGAGAAGTTTATGAGGTTTAGGTGGTGGTATGGGACGCTACTTAGACATTGCACAATAGACTTTGATGGTGTTATTTGGAGTTCCTAGGTCTTGTCTAAGACCATTACTTGAATGTCCTTATGTATTGTATGAGTCTCTTAATGAATTAATGGATTAATGACAATGAATAATGACTTACGTTATGGAGTATGTAAGTGAATAAGTACCTAATCTAGAGTGGCTTATGGATTCTTTAGTTAAATTGTGAAGAGGGCATAAGGATGATCTCTTCATAGCTTATCTATGGAAGTCTTGAGAATGACTCTAGTTAGGGAAAAGGTTTGGTGTTGTTGACATGATCTAAGCCTTAGGTAGTCTTAAGGACTATTTAGGTAATCTTGAAGAGGTCAATCATGGACGTTATCTTCTTGATTTACTTAAGTAGGTCTTTTGGATAGCCTTTGGAAGGAGAGTGTCCTATCATCTATGTGTTGGTGTGTTTAGTGAGAATGATTCTATCCTAGGGAGTCTATTGGATCTCTTGAGTGTGTGTGTAAGATTGTATGGGCGGTTGCTTCACAACTCACTCAAGTGAGACTTAGAATCACCTTTGGTAGAAGAATCTTACCTTGATGTTTATGATGCTTTGTAAGTGTGTATGTGACTCATTATAGTAATCTTAAGGGTCGTTTAGGCACATCTAGAGAGGGTGTATGGGCGGTCTCTCTTTGTGTGACTTAAGTGAATCTTAGGATACTTTGTGGGAAATTACATGCTAAAGTGTCTAAAGTGAAGGTGCAACTTCACTGTACAGTGAAGAACAGTGAGTGAGTCACTGTAAGTGGCTTCAAAATTATGATTTTTGGTTAAATGTTTCTTATGTGTTTCTAAGTTGCTAAATGTTGTTATTATGATTAAAATATGATTTATAAAATGAAAAGATGCATATTTCCAATAAAGTCCATTTTCATGATTTTTATGCATAATGCATACTTAGTACATGTGGTTGTACTAATTCCATGCTTTATTTTCTATCTATAGTTCTTAATAGGTGAAGAGCTTTGGGAAGAAGACTTGGACAAGGAGATCGTTCAAGAAGAGTTGAAGTATGTCCTCATTTGACTCGAGGGCATATATGTCATTTTATGTTTCTTTTATGAAGTTTTGTAATAGACTATTAGTAGTATGTTTTCAATTCGTATGGGCCGTGTCCCAAGTATTATCGTGTCTTAAGATGATGATCGAGACTTAGTGTTTTCCTATTTCTACATATATGAAAGAGTTTAAAGACTTCTATATTGTTTTACGAAAAGTTTTAATTCCGCACTACTTTTCGTTATGTATATGCGATGAATGATACGAGAGGCTTGTATGAGACCTCCGAGAGGTCGAATACGCCGGTCGCAATCCAAGATTGCACCCTAACTTCTAGGGTGTGGTTTCGGGATGTGACAAGCTTGGTATCAGAGCATAGGTTAATGAAAGTAGTCTTAGGAATCGAAAAGTCTCGAAAAGTCACGTCTAGTAGATTCTTAACCATCGGTGTGAGTCGCGACACATCTGTGGGCGAGAGGTTATAGGACGATAGTGTTTCCCTTCATTTCTACTCCTATGTTCGTGCGTTAGAGTTATGTTATGAGTATCCTTCTAAAAGTGTTTCCTTGTTTTCTAGGAGATGAATACTAGAAGGATGGCCGCTAGAAGGATGGAAGAGGGAAGGGTGAATGAGGAAGCTCCTCCTCAAGTTGAGCAAGTGCTTCAAGATGGGCAAGGTGTCCAAGGTGCTCAAGTGCCTCCTCAAGGTGATCATGCCCTAATGTGGAGGAGGTGATGAGGTGCCGGAGTTGTCTAATAGGGTGATTGGAGAGGCTTTGCTTGCTTTAGCCGAGCCGTAACGCTCAAGCTAACTTGAACATGGTGCCTAGGGTTAATGCTATGGAGAGCACTATGTCATCTAGGTTGAGAGACTTTGTGAGGTTGAATCCTCCAATCTTTCTTGGCTCTAAGGTGAATGAGGATCCCAAGAATTCCTTGATGGTGTGTAGAATTTCTTGATGGTGTGTACAAAGTTTTGAGTGCTATGGGGGTTACATCTAGGGAGAAGGCGGAGTTGGCTTCTTATCAATTGAGAGATGTGTCTCAAATTTGGTACACTCAATGGAAGGACAATAGGCCGGTGGAGTCGGGTCCTATTGAGTGGGAAGAATTCAAGGAAGCTTTCTTGGTAAGTACTTTCCCCGTGAGAGGAGGGAAGAAAAGTAGAAGAATTTATCAATCTCAAACAAGGCAATATGAGTGTTGAGGAATACTCTTTGAAGTTCTCAACTTTGTCTAGGTATGCACCTTCCCTAGTGTCTAATTCAAGGGATGAAATGAGTCGCTTTGTGACGGTGTAGCCGACTTAGTGAGGGAGGAATGTCGTACGGCTATGTTGCATGATGATATGACTTTGGCTAGACTCATGGTGTATGCACAATCAATTGAAGAGTCTAAACTTAGGAGGATGTCAAGGAACTTGAAAAGGAGTGTTGCTAGTGACCAAGTGCAACCTAGGTTCAAAAAGAGGGTTCAAACTCAAGATGGACTAGTGTGCCTAAGAAGAAGTTTGAGAAAGGAGGTGTTCTAGCAATGAAAACCTACATGTGCCACTTGTGTAAGAGACATTATGGTGAGTGTCTAGTGGGTACGGGTAATTGCTTTGGATGTGGAAAAGATGGGCACAAAGTGAGAGATTGTCCAAACATTGCTTCTAGGAAGGAGGGTAAGAAGGTTGAGCCTAGTGTTCCAAAGGAAGATGCTCCAACTAAGAGGCGTTTCTATGCTCTCCGGACTAGATTTGGAAGCCGGGTGATGGTGATGATGATGTTGGTAAGTCCTTGTTTCTCTTTTATAGTATGAGTTCCTTCTAAGTGGGGGAGTATGGTTAGAATTGTGCTAGAAGTGTTGCATGTGCATGATGTTTAGGAGTTTGGTTGAAATTGAATTTCATTAACTTCTTGCATTGTGTGTTTTATTGAACTTTGAGCATGTTTATATCATGATTGCCAAAATGTTGCATGTTTGAAAAATTTAGTAAATTCACTGTAGCTTGAAAACTGTTTACTGTAAAATTTTGCCGAAATTGACTAATTGATTCTTTGGTCAAAATTATTGTATGTGGTTAGAACTGATGTATATAAGTATGATATAATTAAAATGAGTTTTTACCATTTGGAATGAAATGTGAGTTTTGTAGCATAATGAGTTATAGAATTGTATTCTAGTTTCTTGTTGTGTTGTCATCTTGAACTTGTGAAATTGATGTTTTATTCTTGTCATGTGTTGTATGGTTTGTTATGTGTTGTTAAGTTGATTCTCTAATCTTGGAAATGTTCGGAGAGTGGCAAGTGTCATTCGAGGACGAATGTTGTCCAAGTGGGGGAAATGTAAGACCCGAAAATGACTTAGGTTAACTAGAGCCTAACATGTTGGTAATGGTTTTATAAGGTCCTTAATAAGTTTATTATGTGGTATAGAGGCAGTATCTAAAGTATTAGGTGTGTTGGAAGTCAAACGTCAAGGGATGACTAAGACGTTCGACGACTAAGTCACCTAAATGTCTCATGTGTGGTTCTATGTGTTTATGTGTGATGCATGAGGTTGTAAGGTCCTTAAATGAGTTATTATACATGTATAGGCAGTGTGTCAAGTTTCGTGAGTTTGGAGGTCAAACTCCAAGAACGTTCATGTCGTTCGAAAGATATGCCTTGAATCGACCTTGTGTGTCTAGGCATGTTTCGTCGAGTTTTACGTGTTCGTTTTGGATGAAATTTATGTGAGAGTGTCAAACTCATACACGATCATTTTGGGTTGGAAACTTCCGGAAATTTTCCCCAAGGACCATCTAAGGGTCCTTGAGAAAGGACCCAAAACTATTGGCATGGCAGTCCCAGGCAGACCCCAAACGACGGAGCAGTCGACGGCTCGTAGGCCTGTTGACGCCCCGTCAAAGGGTGTCGTCGATGGGGCTTAACCATGGGAGGGAAAGGATCTTTGTCAATCTACTCTAACCACCGACGGTGGCCAGTGATGGCCCGTCGTGGGGACGATGCCCTGTCGAGGGCAAGTAGTCAATGAAGACTGTCTCTGCGCACAGGTTGCTGCCAAGTTAGGGGTGAAAATGTAAATTCACCCCAATTCCAAATAAGAGTTAGGAAATTTATTAAGGGTATTTTGGGTATTTTAAATGAGTATATAAGTGTTAAACACTTAAAATAATTCATTCTTCCAAAAGCAAATCCCCAAAATCCCTTAGAAATCCCAAAGACTCCATTGAAGTCCAAATTGAAGAAACAACTTGGTGTGACGTTTTGAGTGAAATTCTTCATCAAAGTGAAGAATTATAATCATTGAGGTATGATTTTGATCCTTGAAACTCGTTTCATCAAGGATCCCACTTTCGAAGATGTTTTCAAAGTTTTCAAAAGAGGAATTGTCCATTTCATGATTCTACCATGGGTTCTTGCATTAAAGGTTTTCAAATGTCTATTATGGATTATATTGATGTTGTATTGATGATTTTAACCTAAATTACCTATGAACCCATGAAATTGATGAACCTAAGATTTTGACTAAATTATGGGTTACTTGATATTGGCTTAATATTGATGAATTCATGTGTAGTTTCTTATGGGCTTTCTATTGATGTAAGAATTGTGTTCAATTGCTATCAAATTGGTATTTGATTGTTGATTCTATATTGAATTGGGTTAGATTTTCATTGATTTCTATAATTTTGTATTGAATTGGTGTTCATCGGCCTTGGGTAAGGGTATTGTGTCATCAAATTGAGTAAGTTGACTTGAATTGAAGTGTTGATGATGGAATGGAGGTATGCTGCCCATTTTCTTTATTTTGATGTTATTTACTTCGATTCTATTATGATTGGTTTGGTCCACCTTTGGTGGCGGTGTTATGTGAATTGATGTGGCCTTGTCGGCGTTACTTTCTAGTACATTGATGATTATGGCCTTGTCGACACTACTTGAATTATATGGATATTGTGTAGTTGATTTGATGATGTATAATCATATCTATCTATATGTGGAGGTTTGTGCTAGACTATTGATACTATCTAGTTAATCATGTTGTGCTTTGACTATGTGTTATTGTGTAGTCTTAGAGTTGATACATGGTTATTCTTAAATTGGTTAGATGAGTCTAAAATGGTTGAATTGATGATGTTAAGGTAATGAATAGGTTGACTTAATAAGGTTAAGGGTCATTTCTAAGAGTCTAAAGTAAGATAGGCTATATGTGATAAATGAAAGTATGTTGTGTCTTGTTTAGGTAGACTTGTGTTCCTTACTTGATGCTTATGTGAATATGTGATGTCTTGACTGAGGAACCTAAAGGGTCTTAGTCTTTAATAAATGAATATAGGTGAGACCTTGCATGATAATACGAAGGTCATTTATGTGGAACCTTGAACTAAGTGGTAAGGTTATGAATTGTGAACTAGTTAGCCGTAATGGTATCCTTCATGTAATGAGTGATGGACTTAAGGTTGATTGGCTGGAACAGCATCATATCATACCTTAGGAAAGTCGCGATGAGCTTCTTGTCGCCATGGTGAGATATTCCCTAGTGGACCTTGCTTTGGTAGGGTGAATGTAATTGGGACATGAACATGATATGGGACCCATTTGTATGAACCTTAATGTAAATTGATCGATGAGCACTCTGGCTAGCACCGAGTGAGTATGGTAAAGGGAAGTAGTTCTAGTTAAGTATGAGAATAGAATACAAAGAAGCCCTTCATATTCCTTAACCATGTGTGTACATGGGATTTCTATGTTCTACCATTGGCAAGTAGAACACCTCATCGAAGTAGGATAGAACTTCGGATTCCATGCTTTGCTACCATGGTCTATGTCGGTTATTGCCTATTATCATCATATGGAATACCTATTAGCATTAGAGAAGTTTATGAGGTTTAAGTGGTGGTATGGGACGCTACTTAGACATTGCACAATAGACTTTGATGGTGTTATTTGGAGTTCCTAGGTCTTGTCTAAGACCATTACTTGAATGTCCTTATGTATTGTATGAGTCTCTTAATGAATTAATGGATTAATGACCTAATGAACTAATGACTTACGTTATGGAGTATGTAAGTGAATAAGTACCTAATCTAGAGTGGCTTATGGATTCTTTAGTTAAATAGTGAAGAGGGCATAAAGTATGATCTCTTCATAGCTTATCTATGGAAGTCTTAAGGATGACTCTAGTTAGGGAAGAGGTTTGGTGTTGTTGAGATGATCTAAGCCTTAGTTAGTCTTAAGGACCATTTAGGTAATTTTGAAGAGGTCAATCATGGACGTTATCTTCTTGATTTACTTAAGTAGGTCTTTTGGATAGCCTTTGGAAGGAGAGTGTCCTATCATCTATGTGTTGGTGTGTTTAGTGAGAATAATTCTATCCTAGGGAGTCTATTGGATCTCTTGAGTGTGTGTTTTAGAGATTGTATGGGTGGTTGCTTCATAACTCACTCAAGTGAGACTTAGTTGAAATGCATGTCA
>JAJJBR010000099.1:0-23232 GCA_022817965.1 Solanum lycopersicoides | reverse complement strand
CTCTAGTTAGGGAAGAGGTTTGGTTTGTTGAGATGATCTAAGCCTTAGTTAGTCTTAAGGACCATTTAGGTAATTTTGAAGAGGTCAATCATGGACGTTATCTTCTTGATTTACTTAAGTAGGTCTTTTGGATAGCCTTTGGAAGGAGAGTGTCCTATCATCTATGTGTTGGTGTGTTTAGTGAGAATAATTCTATCCTAGGGAGTCTATTGGATCTCTTGAGTGTGTGTGTAAGAGATTGTATGGGTGGTTGCTTCATAACTCACTCAAGTGAGACTTAGAATCACCTTTGGTAGAAGAATCTTACATTGATGTTTATGATACTTTGTAAGTGTGTAGGCGATTCATTATGAGTAATCTTAAGGGTCGTTTAGGCACATGTAGAGAGGGTGTATGGGCGGTCTCTCTTTGTGTGACTTAAGTGAATCTTAGGATGAATTTAAGTGAGGATATTACATGCTAGAAATCGTTAAAAGGAGAAGTGAAAGTACTTCACTGTAACAGTGAATAATTCACTGTACAGTGAATATAGTTCACTGTAAGGTGTGCTTAATAATTGATATTTTTGGTTTAATGTTATCTTACGTGTTTCTATGTTGATAATTGATGTTGTTATGATTAACATATGATTTATAAAATGAAAAAATGCATATTTCCAATAAAGTCCGTTTTCATGATTTTTATGCATAATGCCATACTTAGTACATGTGGTTGTACTGATTTCATGCTTTATTTTCTATCTATAGTTCTTAATAGGTGAAGAGCTTTGGGAAGAAGGCTTGGACAAGGAGATCGTTTAAGAAGAGTTGAAGTATGTCCTCATTTGACTCGAGGGCATATATGTCATTTTATGTTTCTTTAATGAAGTTTTGTAATAGACCATATAGTAGTATGTTTTCAATTCGTATGGGCCGTGTCCCAAGTATTATCGTGTCTTAAGATGATGATCGTGACTTAGTGTTTTCCTATTTCTACATATATGAAAGAGTTTAAGGACTTCTATATTGTTTTACGAAAAGTTTTAATTCCGCACTACTTTTCGTTATGCATATGCGATGAACGATACGAGAGGCTTGTATGAGACCTCTGAGAGTTCGAATACGCGGGTCGCAATTCAAGATTGCACCCTAGCTTCTAGGGTGTGGTTTCGGGATGTGACAAGCTTGGTATCAGAGCATAGGTTAATGAAAGTAGACTTAGGTATTAAAAAGTCTCGAAAAGTCACGTCTAGTAGAGTCTTGACCATCGGTGTGAGTCGCGACACATCTATGGGCGAGAGGCTATAGGACGATAGTGTTTCCCTTTATTTCTACTCCTATGTTCGTGCGGTAGAGTTATGTTATGAGTATCCTTCTAAAAGTGTTTCCTTGTTTTCTAGGAGATGAGTACTAGAAGGATGGCCGCTAGAAGGATGGAAGAGGGAAGGGTTGAAGAGGAAGTTCCTCCTCATGTTGAGCAAGTTGAGCAAGTGCTTCAAGATGGGCAAGGTGTCCAAGGTGCTCAAGTGCCTCCTCAAGGTAATCATGCCCCTAATGTGGAAGGAGGTAATGAAGTGCCGGAGTTGTCTAATAGGGTGATTGGAGAGACTTTGCTTGCTTTAGCCCGAGCCGTAGGTTCAAGCTAACTTGAACATGGTGCCTCGGGGTAATGCTATGGAGAGCACTATGTCATCTAGGTTGAGAGACTTTTGAGGTTGAATCCTCCAATCTTTCTTGGTTCTAAGGTGAATCAGGATCCCCAAGAATTTCTTGATGGTGTGTACAAAGTTTTGAGTGCTATGGGGGTTACATCTAGGGAGAAGGCGGAGTTGGCTTCTTATCAATTGATAGATGTGTCTCAAATTGGTACACTCAATGGAAGGACAATAGGCCGGTGGAGTCGGGTCCTATTGAGTGGGAAGAATTCAAGGAAGCTTTCTTGGTAAGTGCTTTCCCCGTGAGAGGAGGGAAGAAAAAGTAGAAGAATTTATCAATCTCAAACAAGGCAATATGAGTGTTGAGGAATACTCTTTGAAGTTCTCAACTTTGTCAAGGTATGCACCTTCCCTAGTGTCTAATTCAAGGGATGAAACAAGTCGCTTTGTGACAGGTGTACCCGACTTACTGAGGGAGGAATGTCGTACGACTATGTTGCATGATGATATGACTTTGGCTAGACTCATGGTGTATGCACAATAAATTGAAGAGTCTAAACTTAGGAGGATGTCAAGGAACTTTAAAAGGAGTGTTGCTAGTGACCAAGTGCAACCTAGGTTCAAAAAGAGGGTTCAAACTCAAGATGGATCTAGTGTGCCTAAGAAGAAGTTTGAGAAAGGAGGTAGTTCTAGCAATGAAAAACCTACATGTGCCACTTGTCGTAAGAGACATTATGGTGAGTATCTAGTGGGTACGGGTAATTGCTTTGGATGTGGAAAAGATGGGCACAAAGTGAGAGATTGTCCAAGCATTGCTTCTAGGAAGAAGGGTAAGAAGGTAGAGCGTAGTGTTCCAAAGGAAGATGCTTTAACTAAGAGGCATTTCTATGCTCTCCGGACTAGATTTGGAAAGTCGGGTGATGGTGATGATGATGTTGGTAAGTCCTTGTTTCTCTTGTTATAGTATGAGTTCCTTCTAAGTGGGGGAGTATGGTTAGAATTGTGCTAGAAGTGTTGCATGTGCATGATGTTTAGGAGTTTGGTTGAAATTGAATTTCATTAACTTCTTGCATTGTGTGTTTTATTGAACTTTGAGCACGTTTATATCATGAATTGCCAAAATGTTGCATGTTTGAAAAATTTAGTAAATTCACTGTAGCTTGAAAACTGTTTACTGTAAAATTTTGCCGAAATTGACTAATTGATTCTTTGTCAAAAATTATTGTAATGTGGTTAGAACTGATGTATATAAGTATGATAATGAATATAAAATGAGTTTTTACCATTTGGAATGAAAAATGTGAGTTTTGTAGCATAATGAGTTATAGAATTGTATTCTAGTTTCTTGTTGTGTTGTCATCTTGAACTTGTGAAATTGATGTTTTATTCTTCGTCATGTGTTGTATGGTTTAGTTATGTGTTGTTAAGTTGATTCTCTAATCTTGGAAATGTTCGGAGAGTGGCAAGTGTCATTCGAGGACGAATGTTGTCCAAGTGGGGGGAAATGTAAGACCCCGAAAATGACTTAGGTTAACTAGAGCCTAACATGTTGGTAATGGTTTTATAAGGTCCTTAATAAGTTTATTATGTGGTATAGAGGCAGTATCTAAAGTATTAGGTGTGTTGGAAGTCAAACGTCAAGGGATGACTAAGACGTTCGACGACGAAGTCACCTAAATGTCTCATGTGTGGTTCTATGTGTTTATGTGTGATGCATGAGGTTGTAAGGTCCTTAAATGAGTTATTATACCATGTATAGGCAGTGTGTCAAGTTTCGTGAGGTTTGGAGGTCAAACTTCCAAGAACGTTCATGTCGTTCGAAAGATATGCCTTGAATCGACCTTGTGTGTCTAGGCATGTTTCGTCGAGTTTTACGTGTTCGTTTTGGATGAAATTTATGTGAGATGTGTCAAACTCATACACGATCATTTTGGGTTGGAAACTTCCGGGAAAATTTTCCCCAAGGACCATCTAAGGGTCCTTGAGAAAGGACCCAAAACTATTGGCATGGCAGTCCCAGGCAGACCCCAAACGACGGAGCAGTCGACGGCTCGTAGGCCTGTTGACGCCCCGTCAAAGGGTGTCGTCGATGGGGACTTAACCATGGGAGGGAAAGGATCTTTGTCAATCTACTCTAACCACCGACGGTGGCCAGTGATGGCCCGTCGTGGGGACGATGCCCTGTCGAGGGCAAGTAGTCAATGAAGACTGTCTCTGCGCACAGGTTGCTGCCAAGTTAGGGGTGAAAATGTAAATTCACCCCAATTCCAAATAAGAGTTAGGAAATTTATTAAGGGTATTTTGGGTATTTTAAATGAGTATATAAGTGTTAAACACTTAAAATAATTCATTCTTCCAAAAGCAAATCCCCAAAATCCCTTAGAAATCCCAAAGACTCCATTGAAGTCCAAATTGAAGAAACAACTTGGTGTGACGTTTTGAGTGAAATTCTTCATCAAAGTGAAGAATTATAATCATTGAGGTATGATTATTGATCCTTGAAACTCGTTTCATCAAGGATCCCACCTTTCGAAGATGTTTTCAAAGTTTTCAAAAGAGGAATTGTCCATTTTCATGATTCTACCATGGGTTCTTGCATTAAAGGTTTTCAAATGTCTATTATGGATTATATTGATGTTGTATTGATGATTTTAACCTAAATTACCTATGAACCCATGAAATTGATGAACCTAAGATTTTGACTAAATTATGGGTTACTTGATATTGGCTTAATATTGATGAATTCATGTGTAGTTTCTTATGGGCTTTCTATTGATGTAAGAATTGTGTTCAATTGCTATCAAATTGGTATTTGATTGTTGAATCTATATTGAATTGGGTTAGATTTTCATTGATTTCTATAATTTTGTATTGAATTGGTGTTCATGGCCTTGGGTAAGGGTATTGTGTCATCAAATTGAGTAAGTTGACTTGAATTGAAGTGTTGATGATGGAATGGAGGTATGCTGCCCCATTTTCTTTATTTTGATGTTATTTATACTTCGATTCTATTATGATTGGTTTGGTCCACCTTTGGTGGCGGTGTTATGTGAATTGATGTGGCCTTGTCGGCGTTACTTTCTAGTACATTGATGATTATGGCCTTGTCGACACTACTTGAATTTATATGGATACTTGTGTAGTTGATTTGATGATGTATAATCATATCTATCTATATGTGGAGGTTTGTGCTAGACTATTGATACTATCTAGTTAATCATGTTGTGATTTGACTATGTGTTATTGTGTAGTCTTAGAGTTGATACATGGTTATTCTTAAATTGGTTAGATGAGTCTAAAATGGTTGAATTGATGATGTTAAGGTAATGAATAGGTTGACTTAATAAGGTTAAGGGTCATTTCTAAAAGTCTAAAGGAAGATAGGCTATATGTGATAAATGAAAGTATGTTGTGTCTTGTTTAGGTAGACTTGTGTCCCTTACTTGATGCTTATGTGAATATGTGATGTCTTGAATTAGGAACCTAAAGGGTCTTAGTCTTGAATAAATGAATATAGGTGAGACCTTGCATGATAATACGAAGGTCATTTATGTGGAACCTTGAACTAAGTGAAGGTTATGAATTGTGAATTAGTTAGCCGTAATGGTATCCTTCATGTAATGAGTGATGGACTTAAGGTTGATTGACTGAAACAACATCATATCATACCTTAGGAAAGTCACGATGAGCTTCTTGTCGCCATGGTGAGATATGCCCTACTGGACCTTGCTTTGGTAGGGTGAATGTAATTGGGACATGAACATGATATGGGACCCATTTGTATGAACCTTAATGTAAATTGATCGATGAGCACTCTGGCTAGCACCGAGTGAGTATGGTAAAGGGAAGTAGTTCTAGTTAAGTATGAGAATAGAATACAAAGAAGCCCTTCATATTCCTTAACCATGTGTGTACATGGGATTTCTATGTTCTACCATTGGCAAGTAGAACACCTCATCGAAGTAGGATAGAACTTCGGATTCCATTCTTTGCTACCATGGTCTATGTCGGTTATTGCCTATTCTTATCATATGGAATACCTATTAGTATTAGAGAAGTTTATGAGGTTTAAGTGGTGGTATGGGACGCTACTTAGACATTGCACAATAGACTTTGTTGGTGTTATTTGGAGTTCCTAGGTCTTGTATAAGACCATTACTTGAATGTCCTTATGTATTGTATGAGTCTCTTAATGAATTAATGGATTAATGACCTAATGAACTAATGAATTACGTTATGGAGTATGTAAGTGAATAAGTACCTAATCTAGAGTGGCTTATCGATTCTTTAGTTAAATTGTGAAGAGGTCATAGATGATGATCTCTTCATAGCTTATCTATGGAAGTCTTAAGCATGACTCTAGTTAGGGAAGATGTTTGGTGTTGTTGACATGATCTAAGCCTTAGGTAGTCTTAAGGACCATTTAGGTAATTTTGAAGAGGTCAATCATGGACGTTATCTTCTTGATTTACTTAAGTAGGTCTTTTGGATAGCCTTTGGAAGGAGAGTGTCCTATCATCTATGTGTTGGTGTGTTTAGTGAGAATGATTCTATCCTAGGGAGTCTATTGGATCTCTTGAGTGTGTGTTTTAGAGATTGTATGGGTGGTTGCTTCATAACTCACTCAAGTGAGACTTAGTTGAAAATGCATGTCATTTTATATTTAAATGTCAAGTTAAGTCTAGACGTAAAGATTTTCAAAATCGTTGTTTTGAAAATAACCTTCCACCTAGAAAAATTAAAAAACAGTGGCTACTAGATGGAATACTTTATATGAAATGCTTGTAGTCACTTATGAAAATAGGATACCTTTACAAATGGTTTGGAATGCTCATAATTCTGATATGACATATAGACTAGATGATAGTGATTGGCGTGATATAAATGAACTTATAGATTTTCTTAAAGTTTTTTACTTACTACAATAAGAATATCCGTACTTTATAGTCCTTCAATTTGTACTGTTTTGCCTGATATTTGTAGAATTTCTTCTAAATTATATCAATATAAAAATAAACCAAGATTTCATCAAACCATTGAAAAAATGATTCTAAAATTTAAAAAATATTATATTCCTATTCCTCAAATTTATTTAACCGCATGTCTTTTAAACCCTAATTATAAAGATATAGGTGCATCAAAAATGGTTGAAAAAATTTATTTTAACTTAGATATTAATGATGTATTAGAAGAAATTCCTAGTTGTCAACTAGTTAAAGATAGCATAAAATTTGAAGCTAGAAAATTGTATGATTTATATAATGCTAATATAAATAATTCAAGTGATGAACCTCAAAGCTCTAGGAGTAGATTTGATGAAGATAATATTGATGATTATTTATATGATTATCTTGAACTTTCACACGATAATAGAAATAATTTTGATGCCTATGTTAATCAAAATACAAAACCTACTGAAGATATTCTAGCATGGTGGAGAATTCGCGGCAAAGGATTTTCGAAACTACAACCGATGGCTCGAGATATATTAGCTATGAAAGCATCGTCAGTAGCTTCAGAAGGCGTCTTTAGTGCAGCAAGGTTTCAACTTGGAGATCATAGGCATTCACTAGCAGCCGACAGCTTGGAGATATCGGTATTATTTCGTGATTGGATTAATGCCGAGAGAAGAAATTTGGGTCGTGAACCACTACCGACCAAATTTCAAGATGACGTTGATGAAGTAATGCAGGATTATAGTGACGACGGGATTGAAGCAATGGAAGATCTTCCTATTCAACCAATTCCCGAACATGTTACTAAAGAAATGTTGAATGATTTACGAAAGGATTTATATGGTGGCACCAACTATTAGTAAGAGTATGATAATTCGAGATTTAATTCAAACAGAACCCTTCCTAGAAGGTGGCTGTGTAGATTAAATATTTTGATACTCTACTAATATTTTTGTAAATGTAATTGTAACATCAAATAAATATTAATAAAAATATAGGCTATTCGCCTTAATTTGTTTTTTATTATTGTTGTATTAAATTTAATTTTTAATTTTTAATTTTATGAACTTTAAAGTTTGAATTTAAAATTTTCAAACTTTAAAGTTTGAATTTTAAATTTCCAAATTTTAAAAGTTTGAATTTAAAATTTTCAAACTTTAAAGTTTGAATTTAAAATTTCCAAACTTTAAAAGTTTGAATTTAAAATTTTCAAACTTTAAAAGTTTGAATTTAAAATTTTCAAACTTTAAAAGTTTGAATTTAAAAATTTCTAACTTTAAAAGTTTGAATTTAAAACTTTCAAACTTTAAAAGTTGAAATTAAAATTTTATAACTTTAAAGTTTAAATTAAAAATTTTCAAACTTTTAAACTTTAAAGTTTGAAATTTAAATTTTACAAACTATAAAGTTTGAAATTTGAAGTTTCAAACTTCAAAAATTTGAAATTTAAATTTTAATATTTTATAACTTTAAAGTTGAAATTTAAAATTTTCAAAGTTTGAAATTTAAATTTTATAAACTTTAAAGTTTAAATTTAAAAATTTCAAACTTTTAAAGTTTGAAATTTAAATTTTATAATTTTTAAAGTTGAAAAATTTTTAAGTTTCAAACTTTTAAAGTTTGAAATTTAAATTTTATAACTTTAAAGTTTGAAAATTTTCAATTTTTTAATTTTTAAAGTTTGAAATTTATTTTTTTATTTTTTTAAGTTTAAATTATATTCAATTAAATAAAATTAAATCAATGTTTAAATAATTTAAATTAATTTTTTTTTTTAAAAAAAATAAATACCGGTCCGGTCCGGTCCGGTACATTACCGGTTTCCTTACGGACCGGGACGGAACCTATATTTTTTACCGGTTTACCGGTCCGATCTGGTCCCGGTTCCGGTACGGTACCGGTTCGCGTAGTATCGGTTCCGGAACTTATTGGTCTGGTAATGCCGGTTCTGGTACCGTCGCCGACCATAATCCTAACCCTAACCCTAACCTTAACCTTAACCCTAATTCCAAACCATAAACCCAAAAACCTAAGCCCAAAATATCAAAACCCAAACATCAAATACTAAACCATAGATTTTAAACCTCAAATGCTAAACCCTGACCTATAAAACATAAAAAAAATCTATATCATAACCCTAATTGAACCCTAACCCTAACCCTAAACCCTACACTCTAAACCTTAAGTCCTAAAAAAATCCTCAAGTATAAAATACGAAAACACAACATTAAACACTAAACGATAGATTTTAAACCTCAAATCCTAAACCACAACCCCTAAAACTTTAAAAAAAACCTAAACTCTAACCGTAACCCTATCCCTAACACGAACCCTAACCCTAACCCTATCCTTAACCCTAACCCTAAATCCTAAATCCTAATCTAAAAGCCCAAATTACCAAAACCCTAACAAACAAACACTAAACCTAGAATTACAACTCAAATCCTTAACCCAAACCCTAAAACCTAAAAATAACCTAAACCCTAACTCTAAACCAAACATTAACCCTAACCCTACCATAAATACAAAACCCCAAGCCGAAAATACCGAAACCCAAACATTAAACACTAAACCATTGATATTAAACCTCAAATCCTAAACCATAAATCAAAAATCTAAAATAAACCAAAACCCTAACCCTAACCCTAACCTTAACGCTAACCCTAACCCTAAACCATAAACCCAAAACTCTAAGCCCAAACTATCAAAACTCAAACATTAAATACTAAACCATAGATTTTAAACCTCAAATACTAAACCCTGAACCATAAAACCTAAAAAAGAAACATACACCGTAACGCTAATCCTAACCCTAACCCAAACCCTAACCCTAACCCTAACCCTAACCTTAACCCTAACCCTAACCCTAAACCATTAACCCAAACCCCCACAAATATTAAACACTTAACCATAGATTTTAAACCTAAAATTCTAAACCCCAAAACCTAAAACCTTAAAAAAACCTAAACCCTAATCCTAACCCTAACCCTAATATGAACCTTAACCCTAACCATATCCCTATCCTTAACCCTAACTCTAAACCCTAAACCCTAAATACAAGGGCCAAAATACCAAAACCCTAACATTAAACACTAAAACCATAGATATTACAACTCAATTCCTTAACACCAAACCTTAAAACCTAAAAAACAACCTAAACCCTAACATTAACCCTAACCCTAACCTTTACCCAAACCCTAATCCTAACCTTAACCTAACCCTAACCCTAACCCTAAAACATTAACCCAAAAACCTATGACCAAAATACCAAAATCCAAACATTAAACAGTAAACCATAGATTTTAAACCAAAAATTCTGAACCCCTAAACCTAAAACCTAAAAAAAAACTAAACCCTATCCTTAACCCTAACCCTAAACCCTAAACCTAAAGGCCAAAATACATAAACCCTAAAATTAAACACTAAAACCATTGATATTACAACTCATATCCTTAACGCCAAACTCTAAAACCTAAAAAACAACCTAAACTCTAACCCTAACCCCAATCCTAACATTAACCCTAACCCTACAATAAGCCCTAAACCCTAAACCCTAAGCCAAAAATACCAAAACCCAAACATTAAACACTAAAACATTGACATTAAACCTCAAATCCTAGACCCTAAACCCAAAAACCTAAAAAAAAAAAAAATAACCCTAACCCTAACCATATCCTTAAACCTAACCCAAACTCTAAACCATAAACTCGAAACACTAAGCCCAAAGTACAAAAACCCAAACATTAAATACAAAATCATAGTTTTTAAACCTCAAATGCTAAACCCTAAACCATAAAACCTAAAAAAACCTACACCCTAACCTAACCTAACCCGAAACCCGAAACCCGAAACCATAAGCCCAAAATATGAAAACCTAAACATTAAACACTAAAACATAGATTTTAAACCTCAAATCCTAAACCAAAAAACCTAAAACCTAAAAAAAAAACTAACCCTAACCCTAACCCTAAACCATTTACTCGAAACCCCAAGACAAAAATACAAAAAACGCAAACATTAAACACTAAACCATAGATTTTAATCCAAAAATTCAAAACCCCAAAACCTAAAACATAAAAAAAAACTAAACCCTAACCCTAACCCTAACCCTAATATGAACCCTAACCCAAAACCTATCCTTAACCCTAACCCTAAATCCTAAACCCTAAACCCCAAACCCAAAGGACAAAATACCAAAACCCGAACATTAAACACTAAAACCATAGATATTAAAACTCAAATCCTTAACTCCAAACCCTAAAACCTAAAGAACAACCTAAACCCTAACCCTAACCCTAACATTAACCCTAACCCTAACCTTACCATAAACCCTAAATCCTAAGCCCAAAATACCAAAACCCAAATATTTAACACTAAAGCATTGATATGAAACCTCAAATCCTAAACCCTATACCCAAAAACCTAATAAAACCCAAAATCCTAACCCTAACCCTAACATTAACCTTAACCCTAACCCTAACCATACACACGAAACCCGAAGCCCAAAATACCAAAACCCATACTTTAAATACTAAACCATAGATTTGATAACTCAAATGCTAAACCCTGAACCATAAAACCTAAAACAAAACATACACCTAACACTAACACTAACCCAAAACCCTAAACTATAAAATGTAAGTCCAAAAATATGAAAAAAATTGAGATCCAAAATACGAAAACCCAAACATTAAACACTAAACCAAAGATTTTGAACCTCAAATCCTACCCTAAAACCTTAATAAACCTAAACCCTAATCCTAACCATAACCCAAAACCTAACCAAAAACCGTAACCGTAACCCTAACCCCAACCCTAAGCCATTAACCCAAAACCCAAGCCCAAAAATCCAAAACCCAAACATTAAACACTAACATGAACCCTAACCTTAACCTTAACCCTAACCCTATCCTTAACCCTAACCCTAACCCTATAACCTAAACCCTAAAACCAAAGCCCAAAATAACAAAAACCTAACATTATACACTAAACAATATATATTATAACTCAAAACCCTAAAACCTACAAAAACAACGAAAACCCTAACCCTAACCTTAACATTAACCCTAACCATCACCCTACCATAAACGCTAAACCCCAAGCTCGGAATACCAAAACCCAAATATTAAACAATAAAACATTGATATTAAACCTCATATCCTAAACCCTACACCCAAAAACATAAAAAAAAAAACTAAACATAACCATAACCTTAACCTTAACCTTAACCCTAACCCTAAATCATAAACCCGAAACCCTAAGCCCAAAATACAAAAACCCAAACATTAAATACTAAACCATAGATTTTAAACTTCTAATGCTAAACAATGAACCATAAAGCCAAAAAAAAAACCTACAGCTGAATCCTAATCCTACCCTAACCCTAATCCTAAAACCAAAAACCTAAACCCTAAGTCCAAAAAAAACCCTAAGTCCAAAATACGAAAACCCAAACATTAAACACTAAATCATAGATTTTAATCCTCAAATCCTATACCACAACCCTAAAACCTAAAAAAACCCTAAACCCTAACATTAACATTAACCCTAATCCTAACCCTAAACAATTAACCCGAAACCCAAAGTCCTAAATACCAAAACTCAAACATTAAACACTCAACCGTATATTTTAAACCAAAAATCATAAACCACAAAACCTAAAACTTAAAAACACCTAAACCCTAAACCTAACCCTATCCCTAACACGAACCCTAATCCTAACCCTATCCTTAACCTTAACCCTAAACCCTAAACCAAAACCCAAAATACTAAAACCCTAACATTAAACACTAAACTATAGATATTACAAATTTATTCCTTAACCCTAAACCCTAAAACCTAAAAAACAACCTAAACCCTAACCCTAACCTAACATTAACCATAACCATAACCCTACTATAAACCTTAAACCCCAAGCCCAAAATAACAAAACCCAAATATTAAACACTAAACCATTGATATTAAACCTCAAATCTGAAACCCTAAACCAAAAAACCTAAAAATCTAAAACCCTAACCCTAATCCTAAGCCTAACCTTAAGCCTCACCCTCACCCTAAACCATAAACCAAAAACCCTAAGCCAAAAATATCAAAACCCAAACATTAAATACTAAACCATAGATTTTAAACCTCAAATTCTAAACCCTGAACAATAAAACCTAAAAAAAAACCTACACTGTAACCCTAATTTTAACCCTAACCCTAACCCTAACCCTATAACCAAAACCCAAAGTCCAAACAAAAAACCTAAGTCAAAAATACGGAAACCTAAACATTAAACACTTAAACCATAGATTTTAAAGCTCAAATACTAAACCACAAATCCTAAAACCTAAAAAAAACTAAACCTTATCCTTAACCCTATCCCTAACCCTAACCCTAACCCTAACCCTATCCTTAACCCTAACCCTTAACCCAAAACTCAAAGCCCAAAATATAAAAAATCTAACATTAAAGACTAAACCATAGTTATTACAACTCAAATCCTTAACCGCAAACCCTAAAACCTAAAAAAGAACCTAAACCCTAACTCTATAATAACAACATGGATAGCATAGATCGCATAAAAGACTTAGAGGAGCTTGATGGACACAAAATCAAGAAGTACAATGTGTGTAGTGTTCATCTAAGTTAAGAGAAAGAAGAAAGAGACCATTTGTACAAATGATCATCTCATAATTTTCAAGAATTCACAAAAGAAGACAACCAAACAAGGCCCTTACCTCATTAAGGGTGTCAAAGAAGTGTCTTCTTTATTTTATTAGTATAAATAGTAGTTTCTTTTATTTTGGAAGATGGAGACTATATGGATTTTGAATGTTAAATGACAAACTCTTTCAAGAGTGTAGTTTAAGGGTGGAATCCCTTTAGGTTACCTTAGCTTAGTGTAGCTTAATCTAGATTAGTGATGGTGGATTATCATTGTTGATTTAGGACTTCTTAACCTTAATTTCACTTGAGATTGCTCATTTGTGGTTTTCAATTTGAGTTGTTTGTTTTCGAATTCAAGCTTCTCTTCTTCCTTGGATGATTGTTTAATCAATTAGCCTTTCTTTCTTCTTTCTCATCTCTTATTTCTAATCTATCTTACTTTTTTGTTGTTTAATTCCACTTTTTTATTTCAATTGGGTTTCTTCCCAATTGGAATGTTATCATTTGGTATCAAGAGCCTAGGTTTAGATTTGTTCTTACAAATCTAGTCTTGGGTTAACAAAAAATCTAAAATTTGTTTTTGTTTGTTTTGTTGTTTTTGACACTAGATCCTTGTTCCCTAGTGTATTTTGAGTCTAGGTTTCAAATTTTGTTCAATTTGGAGTTGTAGAAGTGAAGTTGCCATTGAAGGGTTTCAAGCTTTTCAAACTTTTCAAATTTTGAAAGTGAGTCTTTTGATAGAGGAGAAATTGGAGGTTAATAATTAGTGGGCTTTGTTCTCTTAGTTGAAGAGAAAAAATTCCTAAAATTTGAGTCAATTTCGAGTTGATTTGAGTGTATTGGGGTTTAGTGTGTGTTCTTGGTGTTCTTCAAGTTTTTCTTGAAGAAGAAGAAAGAAGAAAGTACATTTGATCCAACTTTTCAAGTCAAAGTTGGTCAAAGATGTTTTTTGGGGGTCCATTTGTGGAATTTTGAAAAAAAAGCAAAATCAAAATCTGGAAAAAAAAATCTGAAAAAAAATAATTAAAAATATATATATATTCCACGTGGACTGACATGTCAGCAGCCACATCAGACGCCATCTGCCACGCCAGCGCCACACGGCATTGCATCAGCAGCCAGCGCAGCAGAGACCAGCCAACAAGGCCAAGATGCCTAGTCAGCGCGTGGGGCTCACTTTCAGAGGCTGAAAATTGCAGGTTTTCCCTTGACAGCCCAAAAATATTTTAAGTATGGGGAGTTTTTTGGACCTAGAAATTTTTCCAAGTGTCCAAACTTCGTGATTTTTTTTTCTATCATTTTTCCCTTCAATTCCTCAACTAATTAACAATTAATTAACATCTTTAATTACTTGTTAACTAGTTTTAATCATCAAATCATCCAATCAACATCTTACAAGTGATGAACATTTTTTTAGGCTTGAAATTTTTCTAAGTGTCCAAATTCACTTCTTCTTTTTCTAAACTCATTTTCCTTCTATTTTTCAATTATTTAACAATTAATTAACATATTTGATTACTTGTTAACTAGTTTTTATTCATCAAATCATTTCTTTGATCCTTCAAATTAAGTAACAAGTAGTAATTCTTCTACTTTTGTTACTTGGTTTATTTTGATTTCGAATCTTTTGGTACTTCTTTCTTCTGCTTTTCTCATCTTAATCTCTTGATAACCTTCTTGATTCAATTCCTTTAGATTTTTGGGTAATCCTTCTTTCATGAGTCACAAGAATCCACTCCACCACAAAGAATTAGTGATCTTGTGAATTGATTGGGCAAAGGTAGTTCTCTATCAACTTTGGGAAGACGCTTTAGGAAGGTGAGTGTGAGATCAAATACGAGAGGTGTAAGGAATTTTTACACTAACCTTGTTTGCTAAGTTTTGTAGGTACCCAAGCTGATTACAAAGAACAATGTCATTCGTAATTTTAGAATATGATGGAGATGACATTAGTGAATATGCTTGTAGCAATGTGAGCTATGAGCATGATGAAAATGAGTTTTGTGATGTCTATGATAGTCCTTATGAGCATGGAAATGGAACTATTGTTTATGATGGTGATTCTTATCTTGGCTCATGGGATAATGAACAAGATAGTGGTGAGAACTACTACTCCGGAGATGATTTTGAGGTGAATGGAACTTATGACTCTTGTGATGATGTTGAAGGGGTAGAAGGAGCTTATGGTGTATACCATTGAGACAATGAAGGTTCTCAAGACTTGCACCATGGTTATGATGGTGATATGAGGTACAATTCTTTCTCTAATAGATCTAATGAATGCTTTGAGCAAAATCTAGAAGGACATGGAAGTTGTGAGGTCGAATTTTCTTCCTCGTCTTGTGCTACTTCCTATTCTATAAAAGAAGGCATAGATGTTTGGGCGGGACCATTTGAAGGTTGTCGTGTGGACAATAGAAGCAATATATTCACTACTTTTTGAAATATGATGACTTATTCTTCTCATCCTAGTTCCAATGTTTCTTGTTATGTGTATGGTGATGAGGTTGGAGGTAGAGGAGGAGGAACACTAAGCCGTGAAGTGGTAGAGTTAAGAGAATCTTTTACAACGTTGAGGGAAGATTTTGATGATTTCTTGCGGATGTTTAAAAAGGTCAAGTCTATGGTACAAATGAGGAAAGTTATTCATCATGAAGATAAGCCTAAGGAGTTACCCTTGGAACCAAAACAAGATACTCCTTGTAAGGTTGGCACGAAGGAGTTGCACATGGAAGTCAAAACACCCACTCTTTGTGCACCAAAATTGAAGTTGAACTTGAAGGGATCTTCTAACCCTTCAAAAGGAATCCTTGGCACTTGCCCTAACTCCTATAAAATTGAGAGACAAAAGATCGAGAGGAGTAAGGGTGTGAAAAGTGACAACTCTAGAGTGGAAAAAGGAGAGGTTGGGTGGAGTGATGTGAGAGGGTTATCACATTTTTCTCCTAACTCATGTAAATTTTCTTTCTCTAGTTTTTTGAAAACTTGTGCAGGTATACTTGGAAGCAATCCAAGTGAGTAACCTCAAAATGTGAAGAATCATGAGGTTCTTGAAAACTTCCAAAAGAAAAAAATGTGCTCCAATGTTGATAGGCAAGGTGAAGACACTTCTTCCTATGAGCTACAAGGTAACAATGCGAAAACTTACATTTCCTTTAACTTGGAACATCACTCTGTACCTAGTAGACCATCGAGTGTAAGTAATAGCTTGTCTTTATGTGAGCATAGTGAGTCTTTACCTTGTGATGTTCTTGATAGCACTTTGTCGTGTGATGATAATATCCTTGTTGTGAGTGAGCAAGCACTAGTTGATACTATTGATGAACAAATCGACTCTTCTAGTAAGGTCAATTCGTGTCCACCTAGTGTTGGTACTTGTAGCTTGAATGAGGGTACATTATCATGCGATGAAAGTGATGCTACACTAGTTGATCTTATTGATGACCAAGTTTATTCTTCTAGAAAGATCAATTTGTGTCCACCTAGTGTTGGCTTTAGTAATTTCAATGAACCTTTAGACCTTAACACAATTTCTTGTTTTTCTCTTGAGAATCTTGAGGTAGAATGTTTGTTTAAGGATAATCTCTTGTTTGATAATGACATGACTTTTGAGAGTGTGCATAGTGAAATGCCTTATAATGTTGGAAGTGTAGCCACTCTTGTAGGCTATCAATTGTTTGAGAATCCCTATGGTGTGATGACATACTTTCCAACGATGGAGATCTCTTTTGTGAAGAGGATAGTACATTTATTGGAGAGGGTAGTGTTACTTCTTCCTTGTGTGTTCCAATTCTTAATATGAGTTGTGATTCTTTAGTATATGAAGTGGAGGCTAAAGTTGGGAACACCTTTATTGAAGTTCATTTATGTGACACCTTTATCTATGATGGAATGTTCTTCTTGAGGGCTTACAATCCACTTGAGGGGCCTACGTTGTTCACAGGGAAGGGTAGTTTTCAAACCCCATTTCTTTACTATCTCTTTGCATATGATCTTGTTGATTGTGCCTTTTATGGTGGTAGGAGTCATTTGTTAGGAGAAGGGAAAGTTTCTCTTAAATTCTTCATGATGTCTTTGTGTGTTCCATCTGGTGATGTGAAGAGTGTTATGATCCTTAAACCTAATTGTGATCTTGCATATAGGAACACCTTAGATGACCCTTATGTGCATGCGACATTTCTCTATTATCTCTTTGCATATGATGAGACACATATTTGTCTTAAATGGGCATTACATTTCGGTCGGGATATTATTGAGGTATATACTTGTTTGTATGACCCCATTATGTGGACCTATTATCATTTTGACCCCGGTGAGCATTTGAGAGTGTTTCAGCTTGTAATAATGTCATATTTTGGGTGGTATTATCCTCTTGATGTGAGGAATAACTCATTTCCTTGTTCTTTACCTACGGGCTTAATAGTCATTATAATAAAGGATACTTGGTTCTTCCTTGAGATTGAGTCTCCTTGGTGTAATGCTTTTTATGCTAACCATTGTACTTACCCTCATGCTATGAGTATATATTTGTTGTTTGTCCTTTTCATGACTTTGCAAGGTTTGCATTCGAGGACGAATCCTTTTCAAGAATGGGAGGATGATAACAACATGGATAGCATAGATCGCACAAAAGACTTAGAGGAGCTTGATGGACACAAAATCAAGAAGTACAATGTGTGTAATGTTCATCTAAGTTAAGAGAAAGAAGAAAGAAACCATTTGTGCAAATGGTCATCTCATAATTTTCAAGAATTCACAAAAGAAGACAACCAAACAAGACCCTTACCTCATTAAGGGTAAAATTGTCAAAGAAGTGTCTTCTTTATTTTATTAGTATAAATAGTAGTTTCTTTTATTTTGAAAGATGGAGACTATAAGGATTTTGAATGTTAAATGCACAAACTCTTTCAAGAGTGTAGTTTAAGGGTGGAATCCCTTTAGGTTAGCTTAGCTTAGTGTACCTTAATCTAGATTAGTGATGGGTGGATTCTCATTGTTGATTTAGGACTTCTTAACCTTGATTTCACTTGAGATTGCTCATTTGTGGTTTTCAATTTGAGTTTTTTCTTTTCGAATTCAAGCTTCTCTTCTTCCTTGGTTGATTGTTTAATCAATTAGCCTTTCTTTCTTTTTTCTCATCTCTTATTTCTAATCTATCTTACTTTTGTGTTGTTTGATTCCACTTTTTTATTTCAATTGGGTTTCTTCCCAATTGGAATGTTATCACTCTAACCCTAATATTAACCCTAAACCCTACCATAAACCCTAAACCCAAAGCCCCAAAACCAAAACCCAACATTAAACACTAAACCATTGATATTAAACCTCAATTCCTAAACCCTAAATTGAAACACCTAAAAAAACCAAAACCCTAACCCTAACCCTAACCTTATCCTTAACCATAAAACCATAGATTTTAAACCAAAAATTCTAAACCCCAAAACCTAAAACCAAAATACCCTAAACCCTAACCCTAACCCTATCCCTAATATGAACACTAACCTTAACCCTATCCTAACCCTAACCCAAAATCCTAAACCCTAAACCTAAAGGCCAAAATACATAAACCCTAACATTAAACACTAAAATTATAGATATTACAACTCAAATCCTTCACGCCAAACTCTAAAACCTAAAAAACAACCTAAACCCTTACCCTAACCCAAACAGTAACCCTAACCCTACCATAAACCCTAAACCACAAGCCCAAAATACCAAAACCCAAACATTAAACACTAAACCATTGATATTAAACCTTAAATCCTAAACCCTAAACCCAAAAACCTAAAAAAACCAAAACCCTAAGCCAAAAATACCAAAACCCAAATATTAAATACTAAACCATAGATTTAAATCCTCAAATGCTAAACCCTGAACCATAGAACCTAAAAAAAACTTACACCCTAACCCTAATCCTAACCCTAAACCCTAAACTCTAAGTTCACAAAAAAACCCAAGTCCAAAATATGAAAACCCAAATGTTAAACACTAAACATAGATTTTAAATCTCAAATCCTAAACCAAACACCCTAAAAGCTAAAAAAACACCTAAACCCTAACCCTAACTCTAACCCTAATCCTAAACCATTAACCCCAAACCCCAAGACCAAAATACCAAAACCTAAAAATTAAACACTAAACCATAGATTTTAAAGCAAAAATTCTAAACCCCAAAACCTAAAACATTAAAAACCCTAAACCCTAACCCTAACCCTATCCTCAACCTTAACCCTAAATGCTAAACCCTAAACGTGTAACATTCCAGAAAATGTACATGTCTATTGAAGAGCCTAGTAGGTTTTTTAAGAATGCGTATAGGGGTACATAGGCATCCCAATGCCGTATATTGAGAAATATTGGGCATAGTATAGAATATTGGCTTAAGGGTGTTAGCCAATTTCTATGTATAACAAGTACTTAAAATTTAATCCAAGCTTGTATAAGAATTGTACCTGCAATGAAGTCCCTAAGCTAAAATTATTGATTCTCAACTTAACACATTAGGTACTAGGCATCCATGTGTCAAGCCTAGGTACCATAGCACATAACAATTTAAAATGATCATGTAGATTAAGCAGTGCCCAAGGACATAGTGAGGATCCTTAGGACAATAAGTAAACATTCCAAATGAACCTTCCAGAATAGTTAGTTAGGAAAGTGCACGGCAACACATGTGCAAGCACATGTGAAACCGGCCAAGGGGACCAAGCTAACCAATTCGGTTAGAAGCGGTTGGGGACAGGCGTGCGTCCGGGTCAGCCCACGTGGGGCCAAGCTCCCTAACCGGTCCTAGACTCTAACTAACTGACCTAGCTAACTAATTAACCTAGGACAAACCAAAAATAACTAACTAAGGGACCCTACAACCTAAGACCTAACCGAGTGACATTAAGACAAGTAACTAACTAAGAAACATCCTAGTACCTAACCTAGGATAGTCCAAAGGGTTAGTTATGGTCCTAACAACTTACGGGTACTTTAGTAATTACCCTAGGTTATTTAATTAATTAAATTAGAAACTTAATTAATTTATTTTATTGGTCAAATCCGAAACCACTAAGCAATTTCCAGATTTCGGTTAAGTCAAGTGTTCTTCTATTCCTAGTCAATTTAGGAGAGGCGTTTTGGTTATTAGATAATTAAGTTATTTTAGTTAAGTTATATAGTCTAAGTTGGATTAGTTAACATTCAGTTCTTAAAGACTTAGACTCATGTTATTCATCATAAAACGCTACAACTAAAAACAAGTGAAGAACGTAAGAGAACCCTAGACGCTAGCAAGCATTCTTCAAGGTCTTCGTGCAAAGTGCAAGGTGATCTTCATAGATTTAATTCTACAGTAAGGTTGGTTTTCTCTCCTGGATTCCTTTCTCCAAAGGCTTTTCAAATGTTTTGACTTCAAGAATATCGAAACTAGGGTTGTTCCCAATGAATCTCATGTTCATCTCCCTAGTTTTCCCGATTTCCGATTCTTGTAGTATGTATAATGTAAATCTTGATGCATGTTGTTTGTATATGGTGCTAACTAATCATTATGTGTATGTTTTAGTGATTTATATGTCGAATGAAATCAACATGTTAGATCCGCATACTTAGGGTGTTATTTACATGAACGTTAAATGTTGTAATGCCTACTTGTGTTCGAGAAAATGAAAACTTTATAAGTTGTTCATTAAATTGTTTCATAGGCTAATCAAAGTTTAAAAGTTGACTAGTTTAACATTATAGATTACTATAATATATTTATGAACAATTGGCATGGCTAGTGATAATATTATAGCAAGTATCTAGTGAAATTATGATTTATGCCGACAAATTGGCTAGCAAAACTATGTCCAATCATATTACTTCCAAATCATGTAAAGTCATACCAATCTCCACATCAATGAACTCATAACATGGGGTATGCCAATCAATGGGACAAGTCCCAACATATCCTATCCACACAAACTTGTGAATGTAATAGCATTGTATAAGTAGTTATAACTTTCATAAAGAATCGTACAAGACTATCAATTAACGTTGAACAAGTTAAGGTGAGTAATGAAATAACTAAAAGTTTAAGTTATGAAATTGACCTAATATAGAGTGTTAAAAGAAGTGAGACCAGTCTCAATCACACTTAATCAATTATGTCAAAAATACTCAAATAAGAGAGTGCTAGAGTCCGTGAGACAAGTCTCACTCGCACCATGATGATAAGGTAAGACTTAAGTTCCTATTCATCAAGTAAAGAAAGGGATGACCAGTCATCCATAGAGTTAAGTAAACCTCATAACCAGAAGCAAGCCTCCATAATGTTTGAGTCAACTCTAAAAGATAATAAAGTAAAATAGATCTGAGCTTAGCACCGATAGACTAGCAATGAGCTTGTGCCAGCACATGTAAGCCTCATGAGATGAGATCACCACCCAGGTAGACTAGGGTCGCCGTATGTCTCCTAGTCTTTGAACTATGTTTGCCAGCATAGGGGAACTAGCTAGTGGATGCCTCCACCTAAGAATTCTTGGCAGTAGGTTTCAATTTGGCCAGTGATTCCACCTCTTTTCGGTGTTGGGAAGACACGGGATTTCATGTTTAGCTCACATGATCTATGTCGGTTAAATCTTAGGAAAGTATTCGGTTCACTATAGCCGTGAACCCCTCTTTTTGGTGTGGGGAAGACACTGACTTGGTTTCACTTTAGCCGGTGAACCCCCTTTTTGGTGTGGGGTAGACACAGAACTTGGTTCACCTTAACTGGTGAACCACCCCTTTTTGGTGTGGGGGAGACACTGGATTTCATGTTAGCTCGCATGATCTACTTCCGTTAAGGCTAAAGATTATTTAAAGAAAGTAAGAAAGAATGAAAGTATCGTGTTCAAAGTGAACAACAGAGCAAAGAAGTAGAAACGTAGGTTTATAGTGAACTAAGTAAAGCAAGAGCTTAAGAATGTCAATCATTAATGTTGATAAGAATGAAGTTTTAACAAGTTAGTGGTTTATGCCAATATTGGAGTATGAGTATATGTCCCAATATCTATATATCTCAAATAATCAACTAATGGGCACAACCAATAAAGATTGGCTTATAATACATTAATACCTAATCTAATAAGAATGAGAAGTATAACATGTGAGTAGGGCAGCCAAATCATTTTCTTAGTCTTGTGCACTACTTACTCGATTCGTTGTAGGTATGGGACTACAATGAACCATTGAACTTGTAAGTAAAACATAGGATCAAAGGAGATCATTGAACTACACAACAGAAAGAAGAAAAGACTGAAAAATAAACTATGTCTGGAAATAGGAGCTCTCGGCCTAGGGGAGCAAAATTATAAAGTTTCGTTTAAGTTGTTCTAAAATTATGTTCATGATTCCAAGGTCTTATGTTCATGTAGAAAATGAGTTGTGTGCCTTAATTTCATGAGAACATGTCATATTCATAGCATGAATCACAAACAACGAATTAAGAAAGTAAAGTAACTTAACTTTCCAGAAACAACATGTTGCTTTAGGAAGAGTTTTCCTTGATCATGCATAGTCCTTATGTGTTTATGTGCATACACCATACTTACTACAAGTGTGTACTAACCCCATTTATTATTACTATTTTAATAGGCGTAGGTTCGAGAGAAGATTGAAGATTCGACGAAACGGTTTGGATTAGCGATCTCCAGACTTTGGTAGGTCCTCTTGAGTTCGAGGATGCTACATTTATTTGAGTTCGAGGATGCTACATTTATTATTCTAGCTTAGTACATTAGACATAGCAAGTGGAGATAGTCCCTAGCGTTTCAATTCAAACATTTGTTCAAGCGTTTGTAATAAGGCCGATTGGCAAACTATTATTATTATTATTACGATCATTTATTTCAATTGTTTATTCTGTAATAGATGGTTGTTTAGTTTGAGCTTATATAGAATATCACTCTATGAAGTATTATATGAAGTCTATGTACACTTCAATAAGTAATCAAAAAGTTTTTAAATTTTCCACAAATTTAAGTG
>JAJJBR010000098.1:0-29501 GCA_022817965.1 Solanum lycopersicoides | reverse complement strand
TTCAGGAAATCACCAATCTAATTAAATATTCATTTCATAAAGAAAAAATTCACTTCGTTACCCCAACATAATTAAAGAACACACAAAGATAATTCAATCAATCTTGACCCCTTAATATCAATTCCTTTTCTCCATTTAATAATATAATAACAATACTATGCCACATTCACTGCCAAAGAAGCAAATTTCCGAATCCTTAACACTTTAATATATATAATAGTATTTTATTTTTTTGAACTTAGCAATTAAACCTACAACACCTTGAAAAGTTTTCAACAACTCACCTGCAAATCTGATCGAGCAGCCCACGTCTTCGCCAATAAGTTATGTGCCCTTATTTTCTTTTTACTTATTCAGTTTATGATTTAAAAAAAATATTAAACCTCTCTAACTTATTCTAATTATGTGGGCCAGGTGATAAAAAGAATTAAATAAGTCATGGACGTGGCCCATCGACTATTAATTATATTAATTTTTTAATAAAATTTTTATTTAATCAGATTCTCGTAGTTATCGAATAGTTTAAAAATTTTACTTAAAATTTTATTAGGAGAGTCAAAATAATTCTAGTGCTCAAAACGACCTAGCGGGTCGTTACACATTACCAATTCATAGGAAATTTTAGAAGATAAAAGAGATAATGTCTTGGACAAAGACTATCTAGATTTTTCTTTTGTACATAGATGTTTTTGGTTCACATAACATGTCACAAATCCACTTTTCCACTGTCTCCATTTATATATCAGTCCCTTATCCAAATATTCTCCTTTCTTTCACCTTCACTTCCAGCACACACTCACTTTATCAGTCACCATCAAACACCACAACTGAATTTATCAACATAAAGAAAAGGTTCACTTGTAGAATTAGAATTGTTCTATTTGGAGAGTTGACAACAACATGGGGGCCAATATAGTTAAACTAAGAATAAGAATCCAGATCTAACTCAACTTCAAAAGTTAGCTCGTAAAATGAAGATTGTTTGGACCATATATATAAAAAGACAACAATCCATTCCCTTAACCAATGTAGGACATTTCAATGGATGATAATAGGATTAAGAATTGAACAACAAGTACATCCTCTTCTAGCAAGAACTACAAATAAAACACCAACCAAGAAAAAAGAGAGACTAATACAACATAACAAAGCCAAATGAAGTAATAACATCCCACAAATTTTCAGTGTGAATCTTGAATCAACAAGAATTAAACAAGTACACACACTTCTAACAATCTATATTTCTCAGCTACAAGAACTACACACAAATCACTACAAATACAACATCAACCAAGAAAAACTTGAGACATAACACAGTCATAAAGAGTAATCACCATCAACAAAGTCCACAAATCTTCAGCTTCACTTTACACCATTTTGTGCTGGCTGTGGCTCAACTTTCCTATCTACTGTGAATCGCGAATCAACAAGCATTAAAACAAGTACAGGATCTCCTAACAATCTACATTACACAGCTATAAGAAACACAATCCCTAACAACTACAACATCAACCAAGAAAACTTAAAACATAACAGAGTTATAAAAGTCATCACCATCAACCAAGTCCGCGAATTTTCAGCTTCACTCTAAACCATTTTGTGGTGGCTGTGGCCTAATCTTCCTAGGCCTACCTCTAGGCCTTCCAGTTTTCGAAACAGGAGCTAAGTCACTAGGGACACTTGTTGGTTTTGGTTTCTTGGGAGTAGGTGGTGCATTGGGGTCTTTTTTCGGGCGACCTCTTGGCTTTGGAGCTGCAATTTCTGTTCCTTGTGGCAATGTAGTTTTGGGTTTAGGTGGTCGTCCGCGGCCACGCTTAGGGGGTGCATCTGGACCTGGTTTAATGTAGTTGTTTTTTAGGAAAATAAGTTCACCAGTTTGTTTCATTCTATCCAAATGGTAAGTTAGCAACTTTGAGTGTGCATCATTCATGTTTCCATACTTAGATTCAATGTACTTTGATATTGATGACTTGTTTGAGCCTTCTTTTTGTTGCAATGCATCAAGGGCTTCATAAATCATCTGATAATTAAAACCAACATACCAAAAGTTGAGTTTTTTTTTAAAAATGAAATAAATAATTTTCACAAAAGAAGACAGACATGCAGATCTGTGTTTAAAAAAAAAAAAAAGCATTCTTGATGATCATGTGATCATGTGGAAGCCATTAAAGAAGTGAAAAAAAGCAAAAAATTAAGAACTAGACAAAAGTTGTTCCTGTCTCTTTAATAAACTGTTCTTTATTTTCTCTTTTTTCCCAAGTTTTCTTGGGATTCCAAATCTCATTTTTGGCACTAACAAATACAAAAATCTACATTTTTGAAAAGCCAAAATTCAAGAAAAATCCAGTTGTATTGCACAAAACTTACAATTTTGCTTGAAGAAAAATGACTAGTTTTTCTTCCTTAGATTTTAGTTATCAAAGATCAAATCTTTCTTCCAAAACCATACAGCAAAGGAATAAATTTTGAGCTAAAAAAAAAAAAAACTGGCAAGAAACTTTGTATTCTCTCAATTTCAATTTATTTTTCTGGTAGTCTTGAACTAAATCAGTAGTATATCTTAAACATGTCACGAGAAAAATTAAATTTGAACTGTTGTCAAAACCAAAAAAAGTAATTTTTTTTTTAAACTAGTAGTTAAGTTTCTGAAACATGCATACTTCATGTAAAACTAAACAAAGAAAGGATCAGAATTCATGCTGAAAACATAAAAACATGTTTTTTTTCCTCCAATTTTATCAAAAGTTCAAATCTTTCTACTAAAACCAAGAAAAAAAAAAACACCCCATCTAATATAATGAGAAAAAGAGTCAAATTTTTGAGAAAAGAATGAACATAGAACATGATTTTTAATTAGCAGAAAAAAATCAAAGAAAATTAAAGGGGTCAAAGTGAAAATACAAAAACTTGGTATTTTTTTTTTACCTGAGGGTATTCAGGATGAATCTTGTTGACAAATTCAGTAGCCATTGAAACTTGCAGAGAGAGAAAGAGAGAAATGTCCCCACAAAGAGATGGAGAGAGAGAGAGAGTGAGGACAATGTCAGCTTCAAAAGCACAGTGAATAATTTGCTACTATACTATACTAAAGAAATTAAAAATATAAAAAGAGCTTATCCACAAAGAAATTCATATAAACAAATACTTTTCATTTCAATTTAATTGTCTTACTTTATTTTAATTGATCCTAAAAAGATAGTACTTTTTTATATGGGGTTGAGCCTAACCAATTCCAATTGGTTAACGAATTTTGAGGGGGTGGGGGGTGGGGGCTCCGAGCGGGGTGGTCCAGGTAACCGGTTCAGGAGTGACGTGACACTATCGGATTGGACAGGGCCACCGATAGTCCAACTAAGACTGTGTGGGTCCAGTTTTGTGATATTCTACCTTATGTTCAATAAAATTAAGACACTTAAATGGAGACGAGGGAGTATAGAGAAGAAAAAAAATGTTAGTAATTTTTAGAAGGAGATGATGAGAGGCTTAAGATTCATGCATTGGACAAAAATTCAACTGTTGTAAATCTTTGTTGTAGCATTGAACTGAGTTTTATCTGTCATAAGACTTGAGTAACAATAAATTTATCAGAAATCTGCTTTGTATAAGAAGAATAATGTGTTGCTTTAGACTTTTTATACATTCATAAAAATATCAATGATCCAAAGATAACAACAAGTTACATAGCATGAAAGTATGAAGATCATTTTGGGATTTGTTTTCTAATGTAAGTAGAGCTTATGAACTTTTTTTTTTTTTCACAGGACGAATATCGATTAGTCCCTTCATCTAGATATCTACAGTATTGAGTTACGGGCACCTTCTAATATGTCCCGTTGTTGTCATCTTGGCTCCCTACATCCCCTGGTGACACTTCGTCCACCATGAACCTCCAGCTATCTCCCTCTCCGATTTCCCATTGTCTTTTCAATTCAAGAATGGTTTTCGATGCAGCAGCTGCAATGGCAGGGTTGTCATCTTCTGCTAGTCTCTATGGACACATAACAAAGCCTTCTGTTATCTTTAGTGTCGAATAGCTTCAATAAGAGAAAGTGTAGTTCACGGAAATGGCATGATAAGACATCAGTTCTCTGTACAAATTACCTGTAACGCTCCCATGCCAGCGTTTCCTAAAGTCCACATGGACGGTGCAGCTGAGAGTGCATTTGCCAATGCTTTCCTACACGATGAAATTCACAGGTGTTCGAGTCATACAGATCTAAAATGACTAATACTATATCAATCAAAACAAGTAAAAGACAAATAAAACAAATGAGGATAGTAAAACGCCTTCATCTTCGTCTCAAGATGATACAGATTCGATCTTTGGAGCCTCCTAAGTTTAATAATTTCTTAACTAATAAAAAGTAAGGTTGAATTTAAGCTGGAAATAACAGTTAAACTACATCCGTTTCAATTTGTTTGTCTTACTTTCCTTTTCAGTCCGTTTAAAATAGAATGTCTCTTTCCTTTTCATTGGCAACTCTTTGAGTTAAACGTTCCACATGGCATGCTTAAGAACACAAGATTAAAGGACATTTTGGTACATTCTACTATGTATCTTTAGTTTAAGACACAAGATTCAAAAGTTTTCTTTGTTTTCTTAAACGCGTGCCAAGTCAAAACCAGACAAACAAATTAATGTCTCAGTATCATCCTGATACCAAAACGAAGTGCAGTTAATTTTAAGGGGCAGAAACATTATTTTGGGAGCCTTGAGTACGAAATATGTGAGGATTAATTGCACAGATTAGAAATGATAGCGCGGAATAGAGTACAACGGGGTCTAATTCATTTCAAAAGAGGGTGAAAAAGCTAACCTTGTATTCACATCAGGAGAACTTGAACACTCAGCCAGCAAGGATACACTACTTTTACCATCCATTGCATCAAGATCTATAAGTGTTGCTACCAACAACTCGAGCTGCTCGAATCAGGAAATTTATAAAAGAAATGAGATGTGGAAGAGAGAATTAATACATCAACGGTAATCAGACGTAGTCATTATTATCAATTTAAGTTTTTTTAAGTTGGGACCTCTTCTGGATCAGTATAGTCAATTCCATCAGCTTCGGAAAGTGCAGATGCTATATCCCAATATGCTTCCTGCAGGTATTAACATATAATTATACTTACGGAAGTATTCATTTACTTCATTAGAACTTTGAAAGTAGACAAGGCTCGATACCTGGATAGCAGTGAGGCGATCAGCTGAAACTTCCCCAGGAAGAAACTCCAGAGTTTTCCCATTCTTCTCAAGTGAAATATGCCTTGTTTTCTCCGTATCTATGGAACTTCTTTTCCTGAACAGAAGACGGATACCAGTACGGAGCAGAGATGAAGATTTAAAGTCAGATCAATTGTGTTATTTATTCCCGTTATTAGTTATTACTGCTAGGATGCAAAATGAACTTACAATTTGCACATCTTGCTCACCATCCTATCATGAATGTTCTTGACAAACTGCAAAACCACAAAACAAACACAAGAAACCACGAAGAAAAAATAAATATAGAGTAGTGAGTGCAGTCATTGATAAAACGAAGGAAGTAAATAAACATATCTTCATACAACACATAATATGGAAGATCAATTCCATTTTGTGCAATAACCATACCTCCAGAGCCATCAGAGAATCCTCCATTGCGCGCTGTTTTGCCACAAAGTCAGCACGTCTTAAATCAGCCTGATTATTGGGGAAAAACAACTGCTTTTAGATTATCTATATTAGCCACCAAATAATTTTAATGAACCTATGTGTGTGCAAAGCAACGTAAATTTATAGCAAAGACAGTGATGTCGTCAACAAGCTGCTATCTGCTCTCGAAGTTCCGAACCAGTAGCAGAAGCCAAGCAGATCAATAAGGATTTGAACTTTCGAATTATCAATGAAAATGCTAACACAGTACATGTCTAATCCATTAATAACCTTGTTGAACACAATGTGCCTTGTACTAGGAAAAGTTGCAGCATTTTGAGGTGAAAACATGTTCTGCTAGTTTTAGTCTGAATGTATCGAACATCACTTCCACACTCGTTTAGGTCCCCTGACTCATAAATTAGATCTTCCATTTCATGTGCTGCTCGACGCATTACATCTTTGATCACATGTACCTCAGCTTCAATACGTTCATTTTGGAATTAAACACTACTAATAGATAAGGCTTAAAAACTTGCAGTTTGTCTGTACTCCAAAGTTTATAACCTTTTGGTGCATTTCGTATCTCCAATTAGAAGCCCCTATCTATCTGGAGACTGAGGTTATGCAATTACCTCTCTAATGGTCCGCCTACTTGGTGGAGCCATTAAATGCTTCATCTTATCCAAGTTAAATTACAACATGGCAAACTTATTTATTTTAATTCTCCAAGAAAATGATTCTCTCCACTTTGCCTCCAGCTATCTTAGGGAACAAGTGCAAAAATGCACTGCACAAATTTATACGGCACAAATGAAAAAATTCACCTCCAAGGCACCATCGCTCCAGTGTCGTTCAGCAGCTTTCTTCAGTCTCGTTTGAGCTATGTTTTTAAGAATCTGCTAAGCACAATTAATAAGCATTCCCAATGAAAATATGGTGATGGAATATCTTATGGTAGATAATTATCTTACAGTGGCAACATGCTGGATTCTTTCGGCTCTTTTCTTTACATTGTGATCAACTTTCTCAGTATCTTCCCGTACCCGAGCTAATTGAAGAAAGAAAAGAAAACGGATCAATCAGAATATCAGGAGTGTATCACCAACATCAAATGACAAAAGTTATTATCCAAATGCTATTGTCAACTATCTCCTTCACCAATACCACTATCCAAGCAACATACATCAAAGTACCCAGCATGAAAATTGCAAATAGCCAGTTGAATATGATTCTTTTATCATAGTCTAAAAGCATGAGAATCGTGCAAAGAATTTTACCATCAAGCTTAAGAAACTCTGAACCAAGAAATGCAACATCTTGGCGCGCACGGGCATCCATTCTCATTATTTCCCTGTTGGGTAAAAGTAAATTAGGAAGATATTTGACATGAAGCTAATGTATCATATTTCATTTGATAAAGTAGTTTTCGAAGGTGATGTACAGAGGTATTTGACAAATACTGGAATATATGATGATGGAGCTGATGAGAATAACAGTTTGAGGTAGCAAAAAATCACAAAACACTATCTCAATGTGTTTGATCACCAATTATCTCTCAGTGTTCGATTGTTAAACGAATTATATAGTCTCTAAAATTTGCTAGGTACAGACATAGAGAGAACATTTAGACAGTTGCAGGACATTCAGATTGATTCTACAGTATAGTCAACTGTATAAAAATCTCATTTCTAATAACGAGCCAGTCCTCTTCCTTCTACCCAAGTGGAGGCTCACAAATTATATCCTCATATCTTGACCCCAATTCAAAGCTAAATATACAACAAATAAAATGTTATTTCTTTTTCAATAAAAAGGCTGGTGAGGACTATAATTAAGTTTTTTGACCTCTCTAATGTTTTTCTGGGTGTATAAAGTAATCCCTCTATTCCATTTTACGTGACACTATTTCTGTTTCAAAGAATGACAGCTTTCTACATTTTGAAATAATTTAGATTTTTGAACTTTCTCATTTTACCCTTAATGGAATGTTTTTTAGCCTCAGTAATTATTTTAAACTGATACAAGACTTGAATAAATAGTGAACAAAATGTCAGGCATATATTGTACCGAGAAAGCAGCACAATATCATTCTTCGCCCTTTCATTCACAAATTTGGCATCGTTGTAAGCAAATTTACAAGCTTCTGCAATTGCCTGACTTGAAGGAATAACTTTCCCAACTGTGGTTGCTTGATCATTTTCTTGTACACTGCAAAAATATAGTCCAGAGATGAACTAAAATTACAATAATATCAACACAAGAAATCGAATAAGCAACATTATAATAGTGTTGTATTTTCGAACTAAAACTAATGATAATGACAGTCTTAAATTTTCATTTGTAGACAGTTCTTTTCATATTTTTGGTGGTGTGCATTGATCGACCATTTGTTGTCGAACAATGCTTACCTAGATATATTGGAACAATCATCACTGTTTCTGGCACACTCTGTCTCAGTGTCGCATGTTTCTGTTGAGAGACATAACACAGGAGATCCCCTGAAAATGACACGGTTGCTTAGTTTTCCGCATGCCTCCCAGAACCTCTTATTAGAAAACTTCAGTCTTGGCAAATTAGAATATCCATTGTGTTTGCTATGTTCAGTCCCTTGACTGTGGGTGTGAACCTTTGGGTGTTGAGGTGATTTGGCAGAATAATAAATGATCCCATTTGGAGTAGCCATGGTTATCTACAAGATCGTACAAGCTAAAAGCAAAATTCCCAGCTGTATCCGGAGAGACGAAAAAGTATTTAACAAAGCATTAACCGAAAACCTGAAAGGCAAAGCAAATTCTAACAAAATAAGATTCTTTAGTTTAAACTATAAATAATTGTCTATGGTTACTAACATGAATAAAGACAAAGGTTACTCTACAATGACCTTATTGGTAGAGTGTACCACAAATTAAAAAAGATAATCAAATTCCAAAGTATTAAGTATTATTGCAAAAGTAATGTTGCCAAAGGCGTGCTTAAAGAGCACTTAAGCCCTGAACAAAGCGCAAAGCATGTTGAGTGTTTTGCCTCGCTTAGCCGTCCTTTGGTATTGTCATCTGTACTCTATAGCTTTCTCTCGAGTTCGTGCTCAGATTTAGGCATTTAGCAACTGCCTTTTTGTGATTCAAATTAAAAGTTCTTTTTTTTACTGCTTTGCATTTCATGGTCCTCGTTGCCAACAGTTCATACATATACTAAAGCAGAATAGACGGATTGTTATACAATAAATTTGGATTCTAGATTAATCATATACTTCTCAATCATTAATCGCAATCAGGATCACCAAAAAGCACCTATGAATGCATAATAACTAGTAACTTCAAAGCACCCCAGCCTTCACAAGACCCTCAAAAGTTCAGTACTAACGATTAGACCACAATTAGTGATGTCCCCTCAAATCTCCCTTTCTTAACCAAAGACTCAATCGAAGGGTAAGTAAACTTAGTTGCCGATAAGGAAACCAATCAAAATAAAGCTAAACAAGCAGAAAAATCCTCTCAGTTTCAGCAACCAAGAGGTACAACTTATGAACAGAATGAGGGCACAATAAAGATAGAATCTTGACTAAATTTGATGGACACCCACATGGCAATCAATCAAAATAAAGCTAAGCAAAACAGAAAAATCCTCAGTTTCAGCAACCAAAAGGTACAACTTATGAATAGAGTGAGGGTACAATAAAGATGAAATCTTGGAAGAATTTGATAGACACCCAAACGGAAATCAGTCAAACTAAAGCCAACACAAACAGAAAAATCCTCAGTTTCAGCAACCAAAAGGCACAACTTATCAACAGAGTAAGGGTACAACAAAGATGAAATCTTGGAAGCATTTATGGACACCCACATGGAAAAATAAGCAAAACAAAGCAAAGAAACTAAACAATTTCACCTTAGAACAAGAAAGACAGATGAATGAAGTAAGTCAATAGCAGATTAAGGAAAAGACTTACCTTTGTTACCCAGCACAGAAAGAAGGGGGTGGGGTGGGGTTAGTAAAGATGAAATCTTGGAAGAATTGGAGGACACCCACATGGGAAAATAAGCTAAATAAAGCAAAGCAACTACATAATTTCATCTAGCAACAAGAAAGAGATGAAGGAATCAAGTAAATAGCACACTAAAGAAAAAGACTTTACCTTTGCTACAGAGTAGAGAGAGAGAGAGATAGAAAGGGGGTGGGGTTGCTGGAAGTATATTTGGCTAAAGGGAAAGAGGGGTCCTTACTGAAATTGGATGTAGTGAATGGTGAAGAAAAGAGTAAGCATTGCAAAATTGGAGAATTTGTGGCCACAAGCATAGCATATGGCCCCTTATTGTCCAACACTACCTTACAAAAGAAAATTAACTACTGTGGGGTATGGTAGTTGGAATAAGAGAAACACTCATTTTCAATTGGAGGATTTGTTTGTGAAGTTCTAGATAACTGTCTTGTATGTCCTTCCTTCAGTTATAGGTAAATAGTAGTAGTAGTATGTATTTCATCTTAACTTATAGTTACTGCTGAAGAATTGAGGTCTCGAGAGATAAAAAATACTAGGTGATTTTTTCTGTTTTAGTTTTGATGGACAATGTTGCCTATACTTATTACAGGTAACAAGTAACCTACGATAGATCAGAAGAAATCACCCTAGTAGTTTTGTATCTGCTGAGATTCGAACCCGAGAGGCCGAGACTTCATAGTTCTTAACCCATTTCATTTACCACTACGCTACATCCATGGGTGCTTTTGACAATTATATTCATCATGTATTTGTGCGCTGGTGTAACAAAGATTTGTGAAGTTAGCTGTGTTGATTTCGAATACATGTTATAAAAACAGATACTAGTAACTGAAAAATCTTTAGAAATTTGTTATGCTACTGAAAATTTGTTAGAAAGTTTGCCCTTTTGCTTAGATATGATGAAGAATGTTCTTCTAACAGTTACATTTATCATGTGTTTGTGTGCTAGTGCAGGAAAAATTTGTGTTTTGCAGTTATGTTGATTTCGAATACGTGTTATGAAAACAGATACAAGCAAATGAAAAAACTGTTAGAAATTTAGTCTTTTCCTTAATTTTGCTGAAGAATGTTCTTTAACAGGTATATTGATCATGTGTTTCTGATGATTTTGAATATGTGTTGATGAAAGCAGATACTTAGTATCAAGAAACAAGAAGGTATAAGGAACATAACTCATATGTATGATTAACTTACAGTGACCTTAATATGTAAGGTTACATTTTGGAAGCAAAAAAGTAGTAGCAAGAATACATGTAATACTCAACATAATAAAACCAAACATTTCTCCAGTAGGGGTTCACCCAGAGGACTACAACCGTTGCGAGCACCACATTTGCAAATGCCACAAGAAATAAAATATAGAATGACTCTATATCTAAGAAACCAGTATCGTCTTCACAACATTCTGGTTCAAGAGGTGATTTCGGTATCTCTTTAGGCTCCGTGCAACTGATGAGCAGTGGAGGACCACAAAGAAAAGGATTTCCTTCATAACTGCTTTCATTAAAAGTTCCAAACTGTGCAATAGGCTGTGGAGTCCTACCTGTTAAATTATTGTGTGCCACACTAAACACTGCTAGAGTTGTCAAATCTAGAAGTTGAGTGGGAATATTCCCAGTCAAGTTGTTGTATGACAAGTCCAAACTCTCGATATTCAGGAGTTTCGAGAATGCTGATAGTAGTGTTCCAGTTATGTGGTTATGTGACAAGTTCAACGCACGAATTTCAGTAAGATTACTGAGCTCCTTAGGTATGTGACCACTTAACTGGTTGCAAGAAAGATCAATTCCAGACATATAATCAACAATGTTACCTTCATAGGAATATGTATTGTGTTTGGTCATAAATTCTGCTCCAACCCATGCATAGTTATCTAGGAAGAAGATTGTTGAATATAACGTGATTGAGGATTCTACCTCTATCGCGGTATCTCCTCCAAACGTCTGGAAAGCTGGATATCCAAATGATGTGCTATATGGGTATATGTCCATTGAAAAGGCTAGCTGCATTAAGTTCCCAAAGCAATGAGGAATAGGCCCCGAGAGATTATTGTGAGAAAGATTCATAATTCTCAATTCAGTAGCATGACACAATTCTGTGGGAATGGTGCCTTGAAGATTATTTCCTTTCAAAAGTACGGTGGTTATACCAGAACCTCCCAACCATTTAGGAATGGAACCACTGAAGTTGTTATGTCCGAGATCCAACACTCTTAATCTTGAGTTTGAGAACATGTTGAATTCCCCTTGTAGCTTGTTTTTGCTCAAATACACATGTTCTAAGTCTCGGAAACTACTAAAACATGATGGAATTAAACCAACAAGGTTGTTTTCAGAGATATCTAACACCTCTAGTCCTTCAAGTCTACAGAAGTCAGGTGGAATATGACCATTTAGATGGTTTTTGGACAATGCAAGGGAGGTTAAGGAGGAGATATTACCAAGCCAGGACGGTATGTTACCTGACAAATTGTTGTAACTTAAGTCCAATGTACGTAAAGGAGCAGTGGATAACGTCTGTGGAATTGGCCCAGAGAAGTTGTTCCCATCCAAGTATAAGTATTCGAAATTGTTGATGTTGGCTGAAACTGGAAATATTTCCCCTTCCAACCTGTTATTCGACAGTCTCAGTAAATATAACTTGGATCCTTTACGAGCCAATCTTGTTGGTAGCTCTCCTTTTAACTTATTGTATGACAAATCCAAGCATTCAAGGTTTTTCATGTCAGCAAAACTTGAAGGCAACAAGCCTTCAAGCATATTGCTGGACATTGTTGATATCACGAGATTTGGGAAAATGGACCCAATGTTAGGAGGAAGTTGCCCTCGAATCTTGTTGTTTGAGATATCGAAAGCTTTAAGATTAGGAAGGAAAGGCAATTGAAGAGATCCAGTGAATGCATTTCCATCCAAGTAAACTTCTCCAAGTCTAGGATTGTTTTCTAATAACCAATTTGGAAAGTCTCCACCAATGTTACATTTCGAGAGACGAAGAAGTCTCAAGTGATGTTGAGAATGAAGAAAGTTTGGCATTTGAGAGCAGTTGAATAAAGATAAGACTTCTAATTGAAACTTTGGGATCCAACTGTTAGAAGTAGTTTGTACAATTACCGAGTTGAGGTCAGCAATGACAAACTTAAGTTTTGAATGGTTAGCAAATGGCTCGAATGAAATTGGTACTTCAAAGTTGTTGTTTGCTATCAAGAGGTATTCAAGGGACAAGAGACTTGAAAGCGGAGATAAAGCAATGTTTCCAGCAAACTGATTTTGAGTGAGATCAATTACTCGAAGAAACGTTAAGTTTCTAAGACATGTAGGGAGTTTTCCAGTGAAGCTGTTTCTGCTGAAACTTAGTTCTTCAAGATATTTTAGATCACACAACCCTATAAAATGAACAAGTATATAATTGTTATACATGTTCTATTTTGTTATGCAGAAAATACAAGATTAACGTGACATCAGTCTACGTAGCACCATCTGTTAAAGGATGCTATGTCTGAAATTACCTTGATGTGGTAGAGTTCCATTAAGGTTGCATTGAGCTACTGATAATACTTTAAGAGATGACATAACACCACAGCTCCTCAGAAAGTTCTCATCCAATGTGTTTCCATCCAACAATAAGTACTCTATATTTCTTAAAGCTCCCAACTCTTTCGTGCAAAAGAAACATAATAGAATCATCAACATGTAGCCATAGGTGTTACAAAAGTGCAGCGTAGACGTGTGAAGTAATAGTAACTAGCAAACGACACCTAATATGATGGAACGACATAGTTTTAACCAATACACTGATACTGAGACATATAGAATAATATCTTCGCGTGTAATCTATGGGTTTTTTTAACAATAAAATCAACTGAAAGAAGAAACTTTAAGTACCTTCATTTGGTATAAAACTCTGGAATCTGTTGTACCTTATATCGAGCTTCTTCAATGTCGGCCTAGATGTATTCAACTCTGTCCAGGAATTCGATATAATTATGTTAGGATGCTACCGATAAAAAAAGATGAGGCTTTTAAGAACATTTTCATAAGTTTACTTACCTAAAGCAGAGAGAACATTTTCATCCTCTAGATTATTATGGCTCAAATCTAGGATTTCCAGCTTGTCTAACCCTGACAATCTCTCAGAACCTGATCCAATTTTGTTGTCTGTGAACCACATCTCGGAACGTGGCGCAAAGTTGTTACTTGAGAGGTTCAGTGACTTGAGAGATGGAAGCTGACTAAGAGACTGAAAGATGCTGCGGTTGAATTGATTCCCCGACAAGTCAAGTCTTTCTAGTTTCCTCAGTGGTCTCAGTTTCTCGAAACCTGTTACAAAATTAACAAGAAACTTAAAATGGACATGCTGAATTATGTGACAGATTCAAGTAGATTGTACTTTGAACTTAACATGATAAAATTAGTATTGGTAGTACGTACTCCCTCTGTTTCATTTTATGTGACATTCTCTGTTCTTTAGTCCGTTTAAAAAAGTACACCACCTTTCTATCATAGCATGTTTATAACCACAAGCTTCAAGATCATTCCTATGTTCCTAGCCAAACATCGTCATATAATATAAAACGGAGAGAACATACCTTCATTCTTCACCCAGCCAGCCAATGAATGTCCAGGTATGATCAAAGCTTTGAGATTTTTGAAGGGAATAAATAGAGAAGCATTAAAAAGCCAGTTCCTCAATATATCATCCCTAGTTGTAAAATTTCCTAGTTGTTCTTGACTAATTTGCTTAGCAATAACGGACAACTCTACGACTCTTCTGGTGCTGTTGCTGCAAACAATTCCCTCCCATTGACAACAATCCGAGGTTTCATTAGCCTCCCACGATGACAAATAATCATCGCGTTTACTGTAGTTTATGTTTGCCTTGAGTTGCAAAAGAGCAGTCTTTTCATCATTCAAACAACAATAACAACACAACCATCCATTTGCCATGAACAAAATCAACAACCACCAATATACTATCTTGCTATTAGTCATAGTTTGCTTCTTTACCTACAATTTGACAACACTATAAGATAATAACCAAACTATGTGAACGAAAAAGAAGCTTGTTCGTTATCTGTGCTGGTGAGACGTAGCAGATACCTCTATGGAAAAATTGATGTAGACTAACTAGAGTGGATTTTTGTGCAACTACTTTTCTTGTTATGTCCCTTTTCAACTTCTTTATTTTACTCTAATTTTCATCAAAACATTGCTTGCAACTTGAGTTGACTAGCACCATCATTGACTTGAGACACTTACTCATGAGGAAACATTTCCCACTTGTGTTGGAAGTTTCATGCAAACACTTCTCTTGCTATATACTTCCTCCGTTTCAATTTATTTTTCTGGTTTTGACTTGACACGGAATTTAAGATAGTAAAGAAGACGTTTGAATCATGTGGTCTTAAACATGTCACGTAGTTAAGAGTTGCAAAAAAGGAAAGAGACATTTGTTTTTAAACAGAAAAAGGAAAATAAGACGAACAAATTGAAACGGTGAGTAAATTTTGATAATTATTGTTCTTAACTAGTCAACAAAAATTAATTTCCTTAGCCATTTTCTTCTTCTTTCTTTTTGTTAGTTAAAAGTCAAAAAAATTCAGCTACTGTAGGAGTTTACCAAAAGTCTTTAGCACTTATTTCAGTGGATCATATAGAAGAAATGGCTCGTTGAGCAGTATACATATCTTTCAAACCATTAATTGCACTAAAGAATTTTGGCTATTCGTATGTTCTAATAAATAATGACACATTTTTATATTTCGAAATAATTTAATTTTAAAATTTTCATATTTTTGCTGTTATAGTGACAAAGTTTAGCTACTTTAATGTGACAAACATAATCTTGTAAAGCAAAAAATAGTTTTGCGACTTGACTATTATAACGTATTAGTTCAGTAATCATACATGAAATTAATCCTCGGTGAAGCAAAAATTGAATCACCTCCTGTAAATATGCTTTTACAAACTAATGCAAAGAGAAAAAAGGACATTTTTGCAGCACATTTTGAAATCTAAGATCATATCAGTATCCTTTCTACTAACTAAAAACATAAATTTTGTTTTTCCAAACAAAGTCATCCTCTACTTGCAAATTGCATCAGAAGAAAACACATACAAAGGTAAAAACTGATCAAGCTAAGCAGGTCGATATATAACCCTGTCGAGAGCATCAAATTCAGTTGTTTATGTTGCCAATCTGTGTTTCAAAAACAGAATTACTGATTCTGACAAAACTTTGCAGAACACGAAGTAACCAAAGTTTACTGAATCAGTACGAGAGATGAACAGAAATTAATTAAGAAAAACTGAAATCTGTAACGTACCAGAATCTGGAAAAATTTGAACAGAAAAAAAATCAAGTCCACTGAACTCACAGTGTCCCCTTAAGAAAATTATTCCCCTCTAGTATCCGAGGTTTGATTTGGAATATAACCTCTCAGGGTAAAATAATCTCAATCACCAGAGTATAGATACCAAAAACTCTGGTGTCAGCGAACCAGTCAACAACAGTAATTCTAAAAAAAAAAGAAGCATCATCTTCGGAGAAATTTGGTGCAGGAAGTTGTCGTAAGGGATGACATTGCACCGGTACTCCTGAGGAAGTTCTCATCTAATGTGTTTCCATTCAACAGTTAACCACTCGATGGCAAATCAAGTATTTCTAGTTGTCTCAGTTACTCGAAACCTGTGAACAAATCACGAAGAAACTTTAAAATCAGACATGCTAAACAGTTAAGTTTTCGCGAGTCAAATAGATTAAGTTTTGAATTTAACATTCTTGTTGATATATATTTATAACTACTTCAGTCCTTTTTGGAACATAGTCATAGTTACTATAACTCTTAATGATAAATGGATTTAGATCATGGCGCGCAACAATCTTAAGCGACAAATAAAAAGCTATTTAAAAAGATAAAATGAGTTTCTTGGCGCAGGAATTAAAAAGGGCAACCTAATGCACAAAACATTCCGTGTTAGCAGGGTCAGGAAAAGGGCCACGCCTCAGCGGTGTGACGTAGACAACATACCTAACAAAAACACAACATTTCCTTGTAATTGGAAATTGATTGAGTTAAAGTGAGCTGGAAAATAAGAATTCGAAAATGGAAGGACCTTGACAAGTTGACTATCACCATCAGAGACAAACTTCTATTTTTTCTTGCAGCTACATTACGCAATGAACAAGTGATTCTCTAACCACTTATTGTAATAATACATTTCTTTCAATTCACTAATATCCCGCATGACTCTATTCAGCTACCAAACGATTCTATCTGCATAACTCTATTCAGCTACCAAAAGACTCTAATTGCAGTGAAGAATTTCGTAAATTTTGTTAATATATCTTTACTTAAGTTAAACTTTAACACTTCCTTTTTGAGCAAATTTGCTCTTTCAGCTTATACGACTCATTTTTGTCTTAATTTTGTCAAAAAAAAATGACACGTTTCCATATCAAGTAATAATTTAACTTTGAAATATCCATTTTATCTTTAATGAAATTATAGTCAAACAAATATCTATGACTTATTTTAGATCATAAACTTTTAAGTCTTTTTTTCTTTCTTGAATTACATGTCAAGTCAAACACTCAAACTAACTCGTATAAAATGAGATAGATGAAGTAGATTTAGGTAAAGATCAAAATAAATACATTTTTTAATATATTAAAAAGATTATTTCAATTAAGTGTAATATATCAACCAGTGTTTTAAAAGGTTAGGGTGTGAGATGAGGCGTTTTATACTATACAAGGTGAGACGTAAGTTCATGGATCTACGAGATATAGTCTTATGTATATTCAATTTTATAGTATAAGCAAAAGTAAATATTTTAATGATTTATGATTTTTATTTAAAATAAATATTATAATCAATAATAAAGAAAAAAATACTATTATAATTACTATTTAAGAAACATCATTACACTAGTAATAAAAAATATGATTTAAAGTAAAAAAGTTAAAAAAAAACAAAAAACTTGTTACTTACGTTTTTATACCAAAACTTTCGTTTTTATTTTCGGGGCTTACGTTTCAAATTTTAAGACTTACGCTTTAAAAATATACGTCTTTGATTTACACCCGAGCGATTTTGATATGTCCTACTCCAAGATTTGCCCCAACAATATTTTTGTAAACACTCATATCAATTTCTAAAAATGCAGCATACAATTTATTGACCCATTAATTAGGATTATAGTATTATTAATCATGCACTAATTCTACAAGCAAAAGACAATTGAATTTTTCAACTCTAAAATTCTTCCCTCCGAGTGTATCTAATCGTATGCCGTCTCATCCACAGCTGATACATCACCATATGAAAAGCATCGTACGCCTGAGGTTCCGCGTTCCACACCATATGGTGAGCCGCCGCTACACACAATCCCCTCATCCGCTCATATCTATCCTCCGGCACACCGCTAAGGACCGCCTTCAATCCCTGAACTCCACGGCGGTTTCCGATCAATAGTACCATTTCCGACCACCTCAATACGTCCATCAACGGAAAATCCTGAACCGGACGGTCAACAATCACCACCGGAACACATCCCGCCGCCATTGCTTCAGTCAAATCCGCCGTCGATTCAGCTTCGTAGAAAAACAAACAGAACTTACTACTCTTCACTCTTCTTAATTGATCCAACGGCTCAGTTTCAACAACGAACTCCGAATCCAACCTCAACTCCTCCACCAACTCCCTCTCCGTCTTCCCATCCCATTTCAGATAACCTAAGCACGAACGATCCATATTCACCGGCGCGTGGGACAGTACGAGTGAGGTTTTACTCACCGGAGGCAAACTGATATCCTTATGAGGTATAAACTTACCTGAAACAGTCGGAAAAACCGAAATCTGTACTGAATTTTTCTTCAGCTCAAGTGCATTTCTATCAGAAGAAAAATCAATTCCTTCCGGTGAGATGAAAAAATGATCAGCTCCTAACGTCCGGTTCCAGTAAGGATACTCCGTTCTCAGCTCACGAACAAGCCGCGCCTGAGAACGACTAGATATCTCAGGAGAGAAAATCACGAAGAACAGATCAGCTTCTTCAGGCTCCTGAGTGATAAACGCACTGTTAATGAGAGATTCGTCAAAATTAGAAGCTGACGGATTAAAAAAAGTAATCCGTTGAGTAGTTGGATATATGAAAATTTTGAAATTCATAAGCATCTTATTGTAATTCATGGAAAATGTTGACGGATATAGATAAGGCGAAGACGAAGACGATGAAGGATGAACTAAGACAAAGAGGAATAGTAGAAAACACAATGAGAATGTGAAAGTTGTCATTTCTTCGTTGAGCGAGAATAACTCACTTTTGAATTACTATAGTTAACTTTCGTCTCTGTTCGATCAATCGAATACCTTATATTAAAGTGTTTGAAGTTTAGGGGTTGTTGGAATATCAATGTTGGAATTGGAAATTGAAAGGTATGATACATTTTGTTGTGTTATAAATTTTAATTGGTCAACTTTAGGCTATTTGTTTCTTTTAATTTTCTTTGTGTATATGGGAAAGTGACCTTTGAATAATTAAAAGTTTAGGGAAAAGTTCATAGCTTTCAATTGCATCATCTTGAATTATCCGTCTAATTAAATTTTAGTTATAGTCTATAGTTTAAGATTATTAGCAACTTGAGTGGGGTATATGAGAATGTGTATTGTATTTTGTTTTTTCTAGTGTCTTTTGAAGGGGTATATTTGTTTTCTTAATTTAACTTCATAAACAAATAAAATTTAAGTGTTTATTTATGTATTTTGTCTTTTTTTTGTGTTGAATTTATTGTTATATAATGAGGAATAACTTTCATATATAACAAATATAAAAATCATATTTGTATATTATAATTTGCATAATTGCTTTCCGTAGCAAATTTATGTTTGCTATGGAACTTTTGATTTGTATAATTCGCTACAAACATTTATTTTTTCACAATTAGTTTTGTATAAATTTATTTTTTACATTGTAATTTGCATAATAAGATTTGTATTTGTATAATTATAAGTATATAGGACAAATATATATGTATTTATAAATGTATGCCGAAAATGGCTAATTATATACCAAATCAAATGGCAAAAAAGGAGATGTTTGCTGCGAATTACAATTAAAATAAACTAAGTTATAACATTTAATTTGAATTAATAGTTGGAAAAATGTACAAGTACCCCCTAACCTATGTCCGAAATCTCAGAGACACACTTATACTATACTGAGGTCCTATTACCCCTGAACTTATTTTATAAGTAATTTTCTTTCCCTTTTCGGCCTACGTGACACTAGCTTTAAAAAAAAAAGTCAACCAAGATGGGCCCACAAAATAGTGACACGTAATCCTAAAAGAGGTAGAAAATTATTAATAAAATAAGTTCATGAGGGTAATAGAACCTTAGTATAGTATAAGTGTGTCTCTGAGATTTCGAGCATAGGTTGAGAGGGGTACTTGTGCATTATCCCTTAATAGTTTACTATTTCATACAATTTCTGGTATTTTATTTTACTTGCCTACACAATAATAGAGATGGCTAAGACCACCAACATGAATTGTGTTGCACTAGTGAAAGTGTTTCGCCCTTAAACCACCCTTGCAGTGCGTGATCGAATTTAGTCAGAGCTCCAATGTAGGCTTCAGACACCCCACCCCAAAAAAAAAAAAAGACACCGGATGGGTAACCCGAATGAAGAGATGGCTAAGACCAAAAGCAAGAAAATGGTGCAAATCATGTCATGAAATGTGTAATGTTAACATTACAATCTAATCTAAAGGTTGAAACCGTTATATTAAAATCTTGAATCTGCCTCTGAGCAATATGACACTCTTCTATAGGCTGAAAAACCTCGATTTCTAGTTTTTCTAGCACAAACAAGCATCCTCTACTTGCAAGAAGGAACATACGATTTCTAGTTTTTCTAGCACAAACAAGCATCCTCTACTTGCAAGAAGGAACATAAAAGGAGTTACTATTTGAGTACTTGCTATAGCTCTCTATGTCAAAACTGATCAAGCAATATAAAACTTTAAAACCCTGTCAAAAACACTACTCGTCTTTTTTACTCGAGTTGGAAGTTCCAAACTTCGCGTCATCCTTGATGAAACTCCACCAGATATAGGTAAGAGGGATTGTGGTGGCATGCCAAAGTGCATGAGCATCTACGAGTCCTTGATATGGAGGGAAGTCGTAGATCTCTAGGAGCATAGCGAGGCCACCTCCAACAACCACCGTCCATAACTTCCACCGCGAAGGATGATGGCTTATTCCAGCCCAGATTGACCAAATTAGAAGTTGAGAAACAGCTATCACAACACAAACTTTCATGTTCCATCCTGAGAATTTATCGCAGTAATTAACATCAGTTATAAACACCAGAAAATCATGACTACAAGAAATAGCTTCCTACACTTTTCAACCCTTTCTGAGACATGAATCATGTCAAACAAGAATAGTCGAGAGCCGTAAGGATCATATAAGGACCGTTTGGGTGGAATGACTACAACATAGGCATTCATCTTGGCACGAATAACTGTAGTAGGACCATGATAATGATCAGGGTTTTTTGAAAAGCATTATGGCATTACGATTTCCAAGGCTTAGCTCAGGACCCCACTACTCGTCATATTTGATTTGGTATTGCTTGACTTCGAGAGTCTGCAATTATGACCTTTTAAAAAATAAAAAAAAGGGGGTAGGAGAAGGGGAAATGGGAGAGGGGATTACTAGGTTCGGAATCGAACCCAAAGCAACAAGGTGAAAGTTTAGGTAGCCAACCAACTAAGCTATTATAAGATTCACCGTCGGCAATTTATAATCAACTTGTACACCAAAATGCAAATAACTCAACCCAAAATCAGTCTTGTATTTTATCCTTTCTTACTCGAGTTAATTAAGTATCTGGTGCTTGTTTTTCCATAAATACACTCGATATCTTATTGTCAAGGGAAGCACATTTTGTCGTAAATTTAACAGGAGAGATGATGACATTACCGTAGTCCATTTGATAGTTGTTCAGGTACAGTATATGAGTGGTGGTGAAGGCAAGCAATGGAGCAGCAACCAGAACTCTCGTAGCCTCATTCTTTACACTGAAACTTCTTAATACTGATACAATCAGGGAAAATCCAAGTAACGCCACAGCAGATGAGTAGTCTAGCTTTTCTGTAAAATCCATGTCTCTACAATAAATAAACAAAAAACAACTTAATTGGTACGCTGAACTAATATTGCAAGAAAAGATAAACGTCAAGCCAGATAGGCAGGCACTGCCAACAAATTCTAACTGCATACAATTATAAAGAACAGCCCAAACTATATATTGATAAGTTAGGAAATCAAAATCAGCATTATCAAGACTGCCAAATCATAAACTTACCGCCCGTGGAAGATAGCACTCCATAACCATGAATTAATAGACAAGAACGCGTAGATGTGCCACAAACTCGTGTAACTGTAGCAGGTCGTCTCATCGGCATTTGATCGTAACTTGCAGTAAATAAGCGTGATAAAGGACAGCCATCCATGGAGATGCATTGCAAGGTTAAGTGCAGAGAAAGCAACAGAAACAGGCTCCTAAGAGATTAAGATGTTACTCCAGATTAATACTCGATATATATGAATACATAAGCGAGAGAACCTTTCTTGAAGCTGTTGGAACTTATAACGGGGCCATTAATTAACATACCTGAAGCCCAAACACGCGTTTGAATGGCCATTTCCCATGATATTTCACAGGCCCAAATCCATGAGTTGCTCGTTCTGTTTCTCTTTGAATCATGCAGTGATACTGGCAATCACTTAGGCAGTTCGCTTGTTTCAACCACAGGTATAGAGGCTCTTTCAAGTACCAGTTGTCATCAGAAGAAGAACTATTTAAAGGAGTATTGCAATGCGCGAAGCATGTTTCTCCAGCACATCCGGTCTCTTTACATTGGCCAAAACAAGCCCTAAATCATAGAAACGATATTTCAAAAATATCATGTCGGATTGTTAAGTGCACGAGAAAAGGAAGTAGAACTTTTCTGAATTGAAGTAGAAACAAAAAAGACCAGTTTTTCACAATCATTCACAATATCCAACGTGATGAACTGCATTTGTGTGGGGACATTGTTTTTTTCTTTTGTTTCCTTTCAGTCTCTGTATAAATGAGTTTACACCAAAAATTTCGTGATCACAAACTGGAAAGAGCTTAATCCAGTGTCTTAATGCCTTCGACCTTGCACACCAAGAACTTGACAGATTCTTGTCTATGCTTTTCTTACTCTTTTCCCATCGCTAACATTTTCCTCAATCTCCCAGGCTATATATATCTGCCCACCCCAACTAACCAACTCTGCAGACCCCAAATTTTTTTGAGTTAGCATAATCGTGATTAGGTACAATGGGATAGTACCACTACTTTGGCATTCTGATAAGAAATTGTGCATATAATAAGTGCATTTTCCTTCTCTTTACAGAAAGATAATGTTTGCATAGTTGTAACTAGTTATAACTTATGTCATTGTAGATATTTCAACTTAATAAAGAAAAAAAAAAGAAGGGATTTCTCTAAGTTGAGTAAAAGGCAAGTTCTGTAGATCGATAGAGAGACAAATAATGTATTGTTATTGTGATTGTTGGGCCTTTAAAGATGATTGTTGTATGAAAAATGGATGCTTAGATAGATGTGAAGTAACACAAGATTAAAAATGGTCATATCAACAGAGGGCATAAGTAAAACATATAAGAGTTGAGAGAAGGTTGTCTGAGAAGATCTATCATATTTTATGTAAACCTCAATACAACCGGTCCATAAATGAGACTCTATGATGAATGAATGTGGTAGAAGGGTTAAGACAAACCAAAAGTTACCTAGAGTAAGACTATCTCAAAGAGACCTATAATCTCTCAAAATATATAGGGACTTGACTAAGAACAAAACAGAACAGTAGCAAACCTTCTATGCAAGTCATACCAAATCGTAGCAGTTGATGTTACACTTCCATTACATCTGCTGTTAGTAATGACCCATTTTATTCTAATCAGATACTAGTATTTCTATGTTCAGATAAGTATGAGACTAACGAACTTCTAGTTTTAGAGAACCCCTCATTTGGTTAAAGACAATAGTTAGTATTGGACAAAAATAGGCCTGAAGAACGAAATAGATATATATGATTCATACAGGTGACCCTAACTAATTGGCACTGATGCTTAATTGATTGATATGATGAAACCTTAAAACACTCTAACTGGGAACCTACTCGACCCGAACTCCCAAATATACTAATGTATATCATTCTTAAAGTCGCTAACCAGTTCCTTCCTCAATGATGCCATTCAGGTATGAAAAAGATCAAATCTTTTCCACAACAAACTATAAGTCAAAAAGAAGTATCGAAAGAGCACTGAAAAGGATTTCCCCAAGTCAATGTTACTGCACTGGAACGGGAGCCTTTACAAAACTCCAACAGCAATTCTGTCAGAATGATATGGAAATCTCACAGTAATGGCATTTTCATGGTTCAGTCCCTCTACAGAGCTTAGACACAAGCTGCAACAGAAAACAACCATCCTAGAATTCACGATCTGGAAACTCAAGCTCCTTACAAAGTAGCTTATTTTCATATGTCTAACAAGGGAACATCTTCAAAGAAGATGTTCAAGTTAAGCAGCAGGTGTTAACCTTGCGGAATTGAATTGGAAAATGTGAGCCATCTGTTCATTCATTGTAAGGTGACTGCCAGCTTTCACATCTATTTCTTGACATAGTGAAAGTCTTTGAGAGGTGATGGCCATAGAGATGGATCCAGTATTTAAACATTTTGGATTCGAGTTCCGGATTCTACCATCCCATTTAATTTACGGGGTCCAAAATCTACTATTTTTACTTATCTTGTAGATTTTCTAACACATATACAGGGTTCAAGCAAAGCTACTGGATTCAGATCAATCGATAAGATAAGCTACACACAATATCCGTCCTTGGCTGCCCAAAAACTCAACATATTTGCTGCGCTTGTAGTACAAAACGAGAAGGAAGAAAGGGAAGACAATCTAGTGGAATACCATTCCAACATGCACTTGGTGAACCATTTGGAAGGAAAAGGAATACTAGATGCTTCAAAGACAAAGCTAACTCGATTCAACAAATCAAGTTCAACAGCACGCCTTCATTCATTTTTTTGGTGTAAAGAGGAACTCATGAACGAAGTCGAGTTATACTTTAGTTTCCTACAATCCTACAAGATTAAAATGGGATTCATCATAGGTTCTTGATTTTGCTCAATTTTACATACCATTGACTTTCTTAGTGCTTCTTATATAATACTTCACATTTACCTTTCTCAAAACAAGAAAAACTACTGCACATATAAATTGTGATTTCAAATCAACCTATATTATATCTTTACACTTTTGGCCTAAACTTCTAAAATCAAAAGTAGAAAATGAAAAAGTCCTCACAAATACTAAGCATAAGATAACATGAAAACATATCCAATGGAATCCCACAAGTGCGGTCTGGGAAGGATAGAATATACGCACACTTTACCACTACCTCGATTAACCATATGACAAATTTATCAGAAAATGTTACCTGTACAAAGGGTCAGCATCTCCAGCACTAGCATCAAAAGCTCCAACAAGACAAAATAAAACTACCAAGAAAGTGATCCAATAACAATCTGCCATCTGATATCACAAAATTCATAAAAATCAAATCTTTAATCTCATATCTTACATATCATCTAACAAATTTAGGGAACTAGTTTCTATCTCAAAACCCCAGATAGAAAAAAGGCTCCAAGATTTGATTTTTAACTCCAAACCCCAGATTAAAAAAAGCTCCAAGATTTGATTTTTACATTTGAAATTGAAAATTTGGAAGAAAATAAAGGGTTAGACAAGCAAATTACCTTGTTAGATTCACAAAAGGTTACTCAAATTTGTTTATCAAATAGCAAAGACATTCAACATTCTTCAATTCACCAATTTTTATGGCTAAAGGAGAGGAGAATCCAAAGCAAGTGAGGAGAAAGAAAAAAAAAAGATTTATTGGTGTCAATTAAAGAAAAAAAATGTATGCCAATGCAGCAAAGTTTTTTATTTGAAAATAATCATTTTTGGTTATAAATATGATTTTAATCTTCATGATATAATAAATAATTAGATAGATTTATACTTTGATCAATTATAACATGTGTGGTGGGTTCTTTTGCAACTCTTAATTATGAAAATAATTAATATAAGATGTGATTAATTTAACAATAGAAAGATAAATATAATAATTATTATAATATATTCAATAAAATTTACAAGTGGAGTCAAAATAAATAAAAGGTTGATAATTTCAAAAAAATTGTAAACATTCATAGGAATTAAAAGTTCAGATTTTATATATTTATATAGTGTTAATCAGTCATGAGTAAGGATAAATCTAAAATTTAAAATTTATGAATTTTATATTCTAAAATTATTAGGTTAATATAAATCGAACTGTGATCAAAAGCAAACTTGGTGCAAAAACAATTTCGTTAATAAAATGTTAATTCTAACATCCCATCAAAAACACTTAATGTAAAACACAATCTTTATAAATATGAAAGAATTAGAGTAGGTAAAATCCTTGGAGATATGATGGATACATATATCTGGATTGTTAGGTGTGCAAATTAATTTTTATTTTAAAAAGTTGAAAGAAAAAAAAAATACCTTTTATACCATATAAAATGTACAAATCTCTTAATACTGTGAGGCATTTTGGAGAAAAAAAAGAAGCCAACTTTCATATATAACATATATAAAAATTATATTTATATGCTATATTATAATTAAATAATTTGGTTCAATACCAAACATAAATATGTATATTTTGCTATACATATACAAAAGAAAGCAGTTGTGTAATTTGTTTCTGTTTTGATATACATATACAAAAGATCAATTATATAATTTGTGTTTGTATAAAGAGAGAAAGACAAAAGAAAGTTGGCCAGGGGGAAGATAGTATATTATATATCATAAGTGTATATGACGAAAATATATGCATTTGTATTTGTATATATAATTTTCTCTCTCGCTTTTATACAAACACATATGCAATGTATACATTTGTGTTTGTATAAAGTGAAAGAGGCGAGTGAGAATGGCGGACGAGATCAGAAGAGTGGCAAACGAGATCTGGTAGAGGGGAGAGGAATAAAAATATATGCATATATACAATTTTCTCTCGCTTTATACAAACACAAACGCATTTTAGATATTTGTATTTGTATAAAAGCGAGAGAGAAGGGAGACTGCCAACGAGAGTGATGAGCGAGATTCCCTAGGAGAGAAATGAAATAGCAACAGTTTGCTAAGGGGTACGATTAAACGAAACTATGTTCATAACATTTAATTTGAATTAATAGTTTTTCCTTGTTATTATATACAATTTTTTCTTGAAAATTTTGAGTGAATTTGGCCCAATATCACATTATGTAAGAATCTTTTGAGGCTATTTTGGCCCAACATATCTTTTTTTTTACCCGTTAATCTATTAGTTGATGTAGCACCTTCACCCACAAATTGAAGACAAATAAATAGCAACAAACTTTAGTGACCATAAATAATCGAGTGATGGGTTGCAAACAGTATATTATTAGGTGTGTAAATTAATTTCACTTCGAAAGTTAAAAAGAAAAGAACCTACATATAAAGGGTCATTTTGGTATTTTGTGGTTACCTTCAAGTTTTACCCTTTAAGGTAAATAGTTCTGATATGAATTTATGTTTTTATATCATAATATTTCATAAGTTATGTCTCGCGCATATAACAGATGTATGCCCCTAACAATGAGATTCGAACCTTGATAACAACACTAAAAGAGTCTTAACTACCCATCCAAGAACCATTGGACCAACTATATCATTTATTCATTAGGTGCTCTATGTTAATTTTATACAAATACCTATTAATTTCTACATAGATATATATATTTCATAACGAAGTTAATGGGTGCTCGATCACCATGTGGGTCCGCCCCTGCCCTAAATATAAATTCAATTCATAAATGCATATATATAAAGACCAATCCATTTAACTATCAACATAAATTTAGTCATTTTGAAGCGAATAAAGTTATATAAAGTGACGATCGATATAGCAGATACATGTTGCTTGGAATTTGGGAATAATAATTGTTATTGTGAGAGACTGAGAGTGAAGTATAAAAACACATTAAATTTTAAGTTTTATACATAAATTATCATCGAATAATTATCAAAACATAATATCAAATATTGCTTATAAATTACACTAAATATATTCTTATAGTCTATCTACAAACTACCATATGGACCATATATTAGAAAAAGCAGTGTGTAACAGAAAAACTTGGTTCTCTTTTGTTTTCTTTCTTTCACACAATGTTTTTAGTATATATTATATAAATATAGAAACTTAATATATTTGGATCTCTTTTATTTTTCTCCAATTCAAACATGGTTGGGTACAACTAATCTAGAAACTAAATTTTGTATATATACTCTTTCCGACGATTTTAATTATCATGTTATGTTTTTACAAAGTTAATTTAATTAATTTTTAAAAATAAATTAGATTACATAAATTTAATATTTTTAAACAAAAAATTAGATATTCAAAAATTGTTCAATAAGTACTATAAATTATAATTTTTGCATATTAACGCAATAAAAAAATATATTATAAAATATTAATCAAAATTTTTATCGTTTGAATCTATAAAAAAAATTCATAACAAATAAAAATGAACGGAGAAAGAATATATTTAGGTAATAAATTAAAATCTTGTTAGATGAAACAAGCGCCTAACTCGAGGGTCAAAAAGGAGAACAATACCATAAAAGTAAAAAATTTACTATAATGAAATAAATCAAAGTCAATAAACAAATTATTGCATGCTCATGGTAGGTAAAAACATATTATAACAATACTTCGATATAAACAACTATACAAATATTAACTAATCAAATCGCTCCAATATTATAATGCATTTTAAATTGCAAATAACAGCAAAGGAGAGACATAAAAAATGCTCTGAAGTAAACAAACTCGATTCAATAAATAAGTTATTACTATATTCTCATTGTAAAAAAGAAAGATTACAATAACACTTCATCTCCAAAACAAGTTGAAAACGGCTATATGAATCATAATACATAGATCATATATCACTCCAGTACTACAACACATCTTAGACTCCGATTACATCATAAGTAGAGAAATACAAAATGCTTAAAACATTACATCAAAAGTACTCCAAAATAGCAAACAATTTAATGCAATATCATGACCATAGTACTCTTAATCTTTACCATTGATTATTGGGAAAAAAGATTAATTTCCCTAATTAATATTTTAATTAATTAATTAAGGGCATTTAGGTTTTCCTTCTTGAGTCTTCCAATTATTGTAACAAGGGCATGATTGTTTGTTGCCATAAACTCCTTTAGGAACACATAAACATGTTGCACAACATTTTTGACAAAAGAACATACATGGCTTCTTGTGTGATGTTGCTGAGCATCTATAAGTACATCTTGGCTTGCAATCTATATAATAAAGAAAATCAAACACACAATATATTAAAATAAAATCAAATCAAAAAATCATGTTCAAATTCTAGCAGAAAAAAAATATTTTAGTAAATGGAATTATCGTTCATCCCTAGATAAAAGAGTGATAAGTATGTTTTCATCTACGATTAAAACACTAGATTGTTGTTATTTTTTAATGACTTAAAAATAGTTAATAAGTATTTCCGGTAGAAAGTTGAAATAAATAATTTATTTAGTTATATAAGTGATAAAATTAATAATAAGCCGGTGTAATGAATTTTTATTATTATTATTTATTAAAATGA
>JAJJBR010000097.1:60000-62500 GCA_022817965.1 Solanum lycopersicoides | reverse complement strand
CCTAGTCCAAAGGCGATGATGGCATGCATCGCCCGACGTCGTCCTACTGTGTCAAGTAGTCCAAAGGCATTGATGGCATGCCACGCCCGATGTCGTCCGACCGTGCGTGCTGACCAAGGGCGATGATGGCATGCCACGCCCAACGTCGTTCGATCGTGCGTGCAGTCCAAGGGCGATGATGGCATGCCACTCCCGACGTCGTCCGACCGTGTGTGCTGCCCAAGGGCCATGATGGCATGCCACTCCCGACGTCGTTCGACCGTGCGTGTGGTCCAAGGGCGAGGATTGCATGCAACGCCCGATGTCGTTCGATCGTGTGTTGTCAAAGGGCCATGATGGTATGCCACGCCTGATGTCGTTCGACCGTGTGGTGTCCAAGGGCGATGATGGCATGCCACGCCAGATGTTGTCCGATCGTGCGTGCAGTCCAAGGGCGATGATGGCATGCAACGCCCGAAGTCGTCCTACTGTGTGTGCTGTCAAAGGGCCATGATTGCATGCGACGCCCGACATCGTCCGACCATGTGTGCTGCCCAAGGGCGATGATGGCATGCCACGCCTGACGTCGTACGACCGTGCGGGCAGTCCCAGGGCGATGTTGGCATGCCACGCCTGACGTCGTCCGACCGTGCGGGCAGTCCGAGGGCGATGATGGCATGCCACGCCTGACGTCATCCGATCGTGCATGCTGTCCAAGGGCGATGATGGCATGCCACACCCAACGTCGTCTGACCGTGTGTGCTGCCCAAGGGCGATGATGGCATGCCACGCCTGACGTTGTCTGACCGTGTGTGCTGCCCAAGGGCGATGATGGCATGCCACGCCCGATGTCGTTCGACCGTGTCACCTAGTCGAAAGGCGATGATGGCATGCATCGCCCGACGTCGTCCGACCGTGTCAAGTAGTCCATAGGCATTGATGACATGCCACGCCCGACGTCGTTCGACCGTGCGTGCAGTCCAAGGGCGATGATGGCATGCCACGCCCGACGTCGTCCAACCGTGCGTGCAGTCCAAGGGCAATGATGGCATGCCACGGCCGACGTCGTCTGATCGTGCGTGCTGTCAAAGGGCCATGATGGCATGCCACGCCCGACGTCGTCCAACCGTGCGTGCTGTCCAAGGGCGATGATGGCATGCCACGTCCGACGTCGTTCGATCGTGCGTGCAGTCCAAGGGCTATGATGGCATGCCACGCCCGACGTCGTATGACCGTGTGTGCTGCCCAAGGGCCATGATGGCATGCCACGCCCGACGTCGTCCGACCGTGCGTGTGGTCCAAGGGCGATGATTGCATACAACGCCCGACGTCGTTCGACCGTGTGCTGTCAAAGGGCCATGATGGTATGCCATGCCTGATGTCGTTCGACCGTGTGGTGTCCAAGGGCGATGATGGCATGCCACGCCAGACGTCGTCCAATCGTGCGTGCAGTCCAAGGGCGATGATGGCATGCAACGCCCAACGCCGTCCTACTGTGTGTGCTGTCAAAGGGCCATGATTGCATGCGACGCCCGACATCGTCCGACCGTGTGTGCTGCCCAAGGGCGATGATGGCATGCGACGCCTGACGTCGTACGATCGTGCGGGCAGTCCTAGGGCGATGATGGTATGCCACGCCTGACGTCGTCCGATCGTGCATGATGTCCAAGGGCGATGATGGCATGCCACACCCAACGTTGTCTGACCGAGTGTGCTGCCCAAGGGCGATGATGGCATGCCACGCCCGACGTTGTCCTACCGTGTGTGCTGCCCAAGGGCGATGATGGCGTGGCACGCCCGACGTCGTTCGTCCGTGTCACCTAGTCCAAAGGCGATGATGGCATGCATCGCCCGACGTCGTCCGACCGTGTCAAGTAGTCCAAAGGCATTGATGGCATGCCACGCCCGACGTCGTTCGACCGTGCGTGCAGTCCAAGGGCGATGATGGCATGCCACGCCCGACGTCGTCCGACCGTACGTGCAGTCCAAGGGCGATGATGGCATGCCACGCCCGACGTCGTCCGATCGTGCGTGCTGTCAAAGGGCCATGATGGCATGCCACGCCCGACGTCGTCCAACCGTAGGTGCTGTCAAGGGCGGTGATGGCATGCCACGTCCGACGTCGTTCGACCGTGCGTGCAGTCCAAGGGCGATGATGGCATGCCAAGCGCGACGTCGTCCGACCGTGTGTGCTGCCCAAGGGCCATGATGGCATGCCACGCCCGACGTCGTCCGACCGTGCGTGTGGTCCAAGGGCGATGAATGCATACAACGCCCGACGTCGTTCGACCGTGTCAAATGGCCATGATGGTATGCCACGCTTATGTCGTTTGACCGTATGGTTTCCAAGGGCGATGATGGCATGCCACGCCAGACGTTGTCCGATCGTGCGTGCAGACCAAGGGCGATGATGGCATGCAACGCCCGACGTCGTCCTACTGTGTGTGCTGTCAAAGGGCCATGATTGCATGCGACGCCCGACATCGTCCGACCGTGCGTGCTGTCCAAGAGCGATGATGGA
>JAJJBR010000097.1:50000-55000 GCA_022817965.1 Solanum lycopersicoides | reverse complement strand
TGCGTGTGGTCCAAGGGCGATGATGGCATTCCACGCCCGACGTCGTCCGACCGTGTGTGCTGTCAAAGGGCCATGATGGAATTCCACGCCCGACGTCGTCCAACCGTGTGTGTTGTCCATGCCCCATGATGGCATGCCACGCCTGACGTCGTCCGACCGTGCGTGCAGTCCAAGGACGATGATGGCATGCAACGCCCGACGTTGTCCGACCGTGTGTGTTGTCAAAGGTCCATGATGGCATGCCACGCCCGATGCCGTCCGACTGTGTGGTGCCAAGGGCGATGATGGCATGCCACGCCAGACGTCGTTCGATCCTGCGTGCAGTCCAAGGGCGATGATGGCATGCCATGCTTGACGTCGTCCGACCGTGCGTGCTGTCCAAGGGCAATGATGGCATGCCACTCCCAACGTCGTTTGACCGTGTGTGCTGCCCAAGGGCTATGATGGCATGCCACGCCCGACGTCGTCCGACCGTGTGTGCTGCCCAAGGGCGATGATGGCATGCCACGCCCGACGTCGTCCGACCATGTCACCTAGTCCAAAGGCGATGATGGCAAGCATCGCCCGACGTCGTCCTACTGTGTCAAGTAGTCCAAAGGCATTGATGGCATGCCACGCCCGACGTCGTCCGACCGTGCGTGCTGACCAAGGGCGATGATGGCATGCCACGCCCAACGTCGTTCGATCGTGCGTGCAGTCCAAGGGCGATGATGGCATGCCACTACCGACGTCGTCCGACCGTGTGTGCTGCCCAAGGGCCATGATGGCATGCCACTCCCGACGTCGTCCGACCGTGCGTGTGGTCCAAGGGCGAGGAAGGCATGCAACGCCCGATGTCGTTCGATCGTGTGTTGTCAAAGGGCCATGATGGTATGCCACGCCTGATGTCGTTCGACCGTGTGGTGTCCAAGGGCGATGATGGCATGCCACGCCAGATGTTGTCCGATCGTGCGTGCAGTCCAAGGGCGATGATGGCATGCAACGCGCGAAGTCGTCCTACTTTGTGTGCTATCAAAGGGCCATGATTGCATGAGACGCCCGACATCGTCCGACCATGTGTGCTGCCCAAGGGCGATGATGGCATGCCACGCCTGACGTCGTACGACCATGCGGGCAGTCCCAGGGCGATGTTGGCATGCCACGCCAGACGTCGTCCGACCGTGCGGGCAGTCCCAGGGCGATGATGGCATGCCACGCTTGACGTCGTCCGATCGTGCATGCTGTCCAAGGGCGATGATGGCATGCCACACCCAACGTCATCTGACCGTGTGTGCTGCCCAAGGGCGATGATGGCATGCCACGCCTGACGTTGTCTGACCGTGTGTGCTGCCCAAGGGCGATGATGGCATGCCACGCCCGATGTCGTTCGACCGTGTCACCTAGTCGAAAGGCGATGATGGCATGCATCGCCCGACGTCGTCCGACCGTGTCAAGTAGTCCATAGGCATTGATGACATGCCACGCCCGACGTCGTTCGACCGTGCGTGCAGTCCAAGGGCGATGATGGCATGCCACGCCCAACGTCGTTTGACCGTGTGTGCTGCCCAAGGGCGATGATGGCATGCCACGCCCGACGTCGTCCGACCGTGTGTGCTGCCCCAAGGGCGATGATGGCATGCCACGCCCGACGTCGTCCGACCATGTCACCTAGTCCAAAGGCGATGATGGCATGCATCGCCCGACGTCGTCCGACTGTGTCAAGTAGTCCAAAGGCATGATGGCATGCCACGCCCGACGTCGTCCGACCGTGCGTGCTGACCAAGGGCGATGATGGTATGCCACGCCCGACGTCGTCGATCGTGCGTGCAGTCCAAGGGCGATCATGTCATGCCACGCCCGACGTCGTCCGACCGTGTGTGCTGCCAAGGGCCATGATGCATGCCACGCCCGACGTCGTCCGATCGTGCGTGTGGTCCAAGGGCGATGATGGCATTCCACGCCCGACGTCGTCCGACCGTGTGTGCTGTCAAAGGGCCATGATGGAATTCCACGCCCGACGTCGTCCAACCGTGTGTGTTGTCCATGCCCATGATGGCATGCCACGCCTGACGTCGTCCGACCGTGCGTGCAGTCCAAGGACGATGATGGCATGCAACGCCCGACGTTGTCCGACCGTGTGTGTTGTCAAAGGTCCATGATGGCATGCCACGCCCGATGCGTCCGACTGTGTGGTGCCAAAGGGCGATGATGGCATGCCACGCCAGACGTCGTTCGATCCTGCGTGCAGTCCAAGGGCGATGATGGCATGCCATGCTTGACGTCGTCCGACCGTGCGTGCTGTCCAAGGGCAATGATGGCATGCCACTCCCAACGTCGTTTGACCGTGTGTGCTGCCCAAGGGCGATGATGGCATGCCACGCCCGACGTCGTCCGACCGTGTGTGCTGCCCAAGGGCGATGATGGCATGCCACGCCCGACGTCGTCCGACCATGTCACCTAGTCCAAAGGCGATGATGGCATGCATCGCCCGACGTCGTCCGACTGTGTCAAGTAGTCCAAAGGCATTGATGGCATGCCACGCCCGACGTCGTCCGACCGTGCGTGCTGACCAAGGGCGATGATGGATGCATGCCACGCCCGACGTCGTCCGACCGTGCGTGCTGACCAAGGGCGATGATGGTATGCCACGCCCGACGTCGTTCGATCATGCGTGCAGTCCAAGGGCGATCATGTCATGCCACGCCCGACGTCGTCCGACCGTGTGTGCTACCCAAGGGCCATGATGCCATGCCACGCCCGACGTCGTCCGATCGTGCGTGTGGTCCAAGGGGATGATGGCATTCCACGCCCGACGTCGTCCGACCGTGTGTGCTGTCAAAGGGCCATGATGGAATTCCACGCCCGACGTCGTCCAACCGTGTGTGTTGTCCATGCCCCATGATGGCATGCCACGCCTGACGTCGTCCGACCGTGCGTGCAGTCCAAGGACGATGATGGCATGCAACGCCCGACGTTATCGACCGTGTGTGTTGTCAAAGGTCCATGATGGCATGCACGCCCGATGCCGTCGACTGTGTGGTGCCCAAGGGCGATGATGGCATGCCACCCAGACGTCATTCGATCCTGTGTGCAGTCCAAGGGCGATGAAGGCATGCCATGCTTGACGTCGTCCGACCGTGCGTGCTGTCCAAGGGCAATGATGGCATGCCAGCCCAACGTCGTTTGACCGTGTGTGCTGCCCAAGGCGATGATGGCATGCCACGCCCGACGTCGTCCGACCGTGTGTGCTGCCAAGGGCGATGATGGCATGCCACGCCCGACGTCGTCCGACCATGTCACCTAGTCCAAAGGCATGATGGCATGCACGCCCGACGTCGTCTACTGTGTCAAGTAGTCCAAAGGCATTGATGCATGCCACGCCCGATGGTCGTTCCGACCGTGCGTGCTGACCAAGGGCGATGATGGCATGCCACGCCCAACGTCGTTCGATCGTGCGTGCAGTCCAAGGCGATGATGGCATGCCACTCCGACGTCGTCCGACCGTGTGTGCTGCCCAAGGGCCATGATGGCATGCCACTCCCGACGTCGTTCGACCGTGCGTGTGGTCCAAGGGCGAGGATGCATGCAACGCCCGATGTCGTTCGATCGTGTGTTGTCAAAGGGCCATGATGGTATGCCACGCCTGATGTCGTTCGACCGTGTGGTGTCCAAGGGCGATGATGGCATGCCACGCCAGATGTTGTCCGATCGTGCGTGCAGTCCAAGGCGATGATGGCATGCAACGCCCGAAGTCGTCCTACTGTGTGTGCTGTCAAGGGCCATGATTGCATGCGACGCCCGACATCGTCCGACCATGTGTGCTGCCCAAGGGCGATGATGGCATGCCACGCCTGACGTCGTACGACCGTGCGGGCATCCAGGGCGATGTTGGCATGCCACGCCTGACGTCGTCCGACCGTGCGGGCAGTCCGAGGGCGATGATGGCATGCCACGCCTGACGTCGTCCGATCGTGCATGCTGTCCAAGGGCGATGATGGCATGCCACACCCAACGTCGTCTGACCGTGTGTGCTGCCCAAGGGCGATGATGGCATGCCACGCCTGACGTTGTCTGACCGTGTGTGCTGCCCAAGGGCGATGATGGCATGCCACGCCCGATGTCGTTCGACCGTGTCACCTAGTCAAAGGCGATGATGGCATGCATCGCCCGACGTCGTCCGACCGTGTCAAGTAGTCCAAAGGCATTGATGGCATGCCACGCCCGACGTCGTTCGACCGTGCGTGCAGTCCAAGGGCGATGATGGCATGCCACGCCCGACGTCGTCCAACCGTGCGTGCAGTCCAAGGGCGATGATGGCATGCCACGCCGACGTCGTCTGATCGTGGGTGCTGTCAAAGGGCCATGATGGCATGCCACGCCCGACGTCGTCCAACCGTGCGTGCTGTCCAAGGGCGATGATGGCATGCCACGTCCGACGTCGTTCGATCGTGCGTGCAGTCCAAGGGCGATGATGGCATGCCACGCCCGACGTCGTATGACCGTGTGTGCTGCCCAAGGGCCATGATGGCATGCCACGCCCGACGTCGTCCGACCGTGCGTGTGGTCCAAGGGCGATGATGCATACAACGCCCGACGTCGTTCGACCGTGTGTGTCAAAGGGCCATGATGGTATGCCATGCCTGATGTCGTTCGACCGTGTGGTGTCCAAGGGCGATGATGGCATGCCACGCCAGACGTCGTCATCGTGCGTGCAGTCCAAGGGCGATGATGGCATGCAACGCCAACGCCGTCCTACTGTGTGTGCTGTCAAAGGGCCATGATTGCATGCGACGCCGACATCGTCCGACCGTGTGTGCTGCCCAAGGGCGATGATGGCATGCCACGCCTGACGTCGTACGACGTGCGGGCAGTCCTAGGGCGATGATGGCATGCCACGCCTGACGTCGTCCGATCGTGCATGATGTCCAAGGGCGATGATGGCATGCCACACCCAACGTTGTCTGACCGAGTGTGCTGCCCAAGGGCGATGATGGCATGCCACGCCCGACGTTGTCTACCGT
>JAJJBR010000097.1:35000-37500 GCA_022817965.1 Solanum lycopersicoides | reverse complement strand
ACTAAGCCCACAGGACGCCCGTGACGTTGGCCTGCCTTCACCTCGCTCGCCCCGTTGACATCGCCGACGTGTTTTTGTAAACGCCCAACGGCATAGCAAGGACAATCCATGCATGCCATCAAGCGCCCACGCAGCACACCTACTAAGCCCACAGGACGCCCGTGACGTCCTCCTGCCTTCGCCTCACTCGCCCCGCCGACGTCGCCGGCGTGTTTTGTAAACGCCCAACGGCGTAGCACGGACAAGCCATGCATGCCATCAAGCGCCCACGCAGCACGCCAACTAAGCCCACGGGATGCGTATGCCGTCCGCCTGCCTGCGCCTCAGTCTTCCTCCAACACCTCTACCCCCCTTATATATGCTTAAAAAAGTTTTACCCATGTGACAGGAGTAGACATGGATTTTCTAAAGAATGATAATGGAAATGTACAACCCAAATATGCACGTTCTAAGGTACAAACACACATTATCTTTCACAAATGACTTTTATATATAAAAAAAGTATTTTTCAACAATTGTTTTTTATTTTTATTTTTTTCTGAAATTTCCAAAAATTAGTAATAAATTAATAACAAATAGGAAAAATATCGAAAAAATATGAAATCAACACAAAAAAATCACAAATTAATATAGTAACCTTAAAATAAAAAATTCAGTACATTTTAATTTTTAAAACGAGACGTAAAAAATAATAAACCATAAAAATAAATTATAAAATAATGATTAAATGTCGGAAAAATACGGAAATGCTCGAAAACACTTCTAAACTTGTCAAAGTAATGATGGGCTACATATTTGCACAAATAAAAGATGTTTCAATATCGTACGAACCATAAAAGTAATGAAAAATGATACGAACGAGCAACGTGAGGCGGAAACGTTGAGAATAGATAATGGAAAGTAGATGAATATGTTTGTTATGCATGAAGATTGTTTCAAACTCCTTTGATTTATGTACGGCATGAACATCCACATGTTTTGACTAGAGCTCGAACAATGTCGCACAAGCCACGGCCGACCGTTGTGTGCAGGCATGTCCGACAACGGCTGAACGTGTGTGCTGTCCAAGGGTTATGATGGCATGACACGCCCGACAATGGCCGACCGTGTGTGCTTTCCAAGGTCAATGATGACATGCCACGCCCGACGTCGTTCGGCCATATGTGCTGTCCAACGGCTATGATGGCATGCCACGCCCGACGTCGTCCGACCGTTCCAACTAGTCTTGAGGCGATGATGGCATGCCACGCCCAACGTCGTCCGATCGTGTCAACTAGTCCAAAGGCGATGATGGCATGCCACGCCCGACGTCGTCCGACCGTGTCACCTAGTCCAAAGGCGATTATGGCATGCATCGCCCGACGTCGTCCGACCGTGTCAAGTAACGCAAAGGCATTGATGGCATGCCACGCCCGACGTCATCCTACCGTGCGTGCTGTCCAAGGGCGATAATGGCATGCCACGCCCGACGTCGTTTGACCGTGCGTGCAGTCCAAGGGCTATGATGGCATGCCATGCCCGACGTAGTCTGACCGTGTGTGCTGTCAAAGGGCCATGATGGCATGCCACGCCCGACGTCGTCCGACCGTGCGTGTTGTCCATGGGAGATGATGGTATGCCACGTCCGATGTCGTCCGACCGTGTGTGCTGCCCAAGGGCGATGATGGCATGCCACGCCCGACGTCGTTCGACCATGCGTGCAGTCCAAGGGCGATGATGGCATGCCATGCCCGACATCGTCCGACCGTGTGTGCTGCCCAAGGGCCATGATGGCATGCCACGCCCGATGTCGTACGACCGTGCGTGTGGTCCAAGGGCGATGATGGCATATAACGCCTGACGTCGTTTGACCGTGTGCTGTCAAAGGGCCATGATGGTATGCCACGCTTGATGTCGTTCGACCGTGTGGTGTCCAAGGGCGATGATGGCATGCCACGCCAGACGCCGTCTGATCGTGCTTGCAGTCCAAGGGCGATGATGGCATGCAACGCCCGACGTCGTCCTACTGTGTGTGCTGTCAAAGGGCCATGATTGCATGCGACGCCCGACATCGTCCGACCATGTGTGCTGCCCTAGGGCGATGATGGCATTCCACGCCTGACATCATCCGACCGTGTGGGCAGTCCCAGGGCGATGATGGCATGCCACGCCTGACGTCGTCCGATCGTGCATGTTGTCCAAGGGCGATGATGGCATGCCACACCCAACGTCGTCTGACCGTGTGTGCTGCCCAGGGGCGATGATGGCATGCCACGCCCGACGTTGTCTGACCTTGTGTGCTGCCCAAGGTCGATGATGGCATGCCACGCCCGATGTCGTTCGACCGTGTCACCTAGTCCAAAGGCGATGATGGCATGCATCGCCTGACGTCGTCTGACCGTGTCAAGTAGTCCAAAGGCATTGATGGCATGCCACTCCCGATGTCGTTCGACCGTGCGTGTAGTCCAAGGGCGATGATGGCATGCCACGCCCGACGTCGTCCGACCGTGCGTGCAGTCCA
>JAJJBR010000097.1:20000-30000 GCA_022817965.1 Solanum lycopersicoides | reverse complement strand
GTGGTAACATAGTTCAAGAACTAAGAGATAGGTATTCCCTCTATATACCATTCGGTAATGGGGCCTCACCTCATGAGAATTCATGAGTGAATATTTCTCAAGGAAAGTCAACACTTCATGTAGGTCCATAGGTGAGTATTCCTCTAAGGGAAGTCAACACCCTATAAGGAACAAATGGTGAATATTCCTCTAAGGGAAGTCAACACCTCTCAATGTCAAGTTCGCTCGGTGCTAAGCTAAGTCCCCTTTTTAGAGAAGTCATTAATATTTATTAAATCTTCTTCAATTTAATTAGATAGAAGGGTCAATCCCTTGTATATCATCATTATAGATCAATATGAATTGTAATGAGAATTAGTCCTTTCATTAACAATTCAAATAGGTGAAGTTACCCCTCATACATCTCATCGTAATAGGGCATATCGTAACAACTTCCCTATGTTATGTTACGTCTAGCAACCTCACAACCAACCTAAGCATATCAATTCATACATCATATTGACTCATCACATCAATCAAGGCATACTTCAATATAGCATTATTACTTGACAACAATTAACCATAATTGGAAGCAAAGGCTAGAATCATTAAGACTTACCAATACTCCTCCATAGTCCATCAATAAAGGGCCTTACCATCAACCCATAGATCAAAAATCTTAGATCATCATATCAATATAATTGAACAATAATTCATAGAAACTAATCTAGGAGAAACACTCTACCATGAAGAAATACTACATCAAAGTTTAGTAACATGATCTCAAGTGTATCTTCTTGACTTAGATTCAATATTCAAGAACATAGGTGTGAAGAACTTCAATTCATCATAATAGATTCACAACCAACACAACAACAATCATTAAGGACCATTTAACAAAATGTGAGATCAATTCTATCAAACTCAACCTAGTTCATATCAATTTTACACTTAGGGTTAAGGATTAAGGGTCATCACCCACATTCTAGATTAAACAACATCAATTCCCCATAATCAAGTTACAATACATGATAATCCATCCATTCTAACCCAAAGAATACATAATTAACTCAATTCATATGATCAAATTCGGATTTGGATGAAACCCATAAGAAAATCAACTTTTTAGAAAAGCTTTGAAGGAACCCTTTGAGGAAAGAATCTCAAAGGTGAATTAGATCCCATACCATAAGGTTTGATGACGTTTTGATTGTGAATTTCGTGCTAATCCAGCCCCCAATGATCTCCCCAAGTTGATCACCAATGGAGTCTTCCAATAGAGAGAGAAAGTAGAGAGAAGGAAGAGAGTTTTGTTTTTGAGAGAATGATTAGGCTAATGAGGGTTGGGTATTTATAGTGGGGTCTTAAGTCACTTAATTAGTCTCTCTTAAACCCCTAATTACCCCTAAGACAATTAATTAACTAACTAAAAGCTAACTTTTCCAAAACTGCCACAAACCCTCCCCGACGGATCCCCGACGACGGTCCGTCGTGGGTGTGACGGACTGACATCCCTCCGTCCTGCACATCCGTCACGTTGGTCAGAGACTTGTGCAGGCGGAGGTTTTCTTCCCAGACACCAAGGATGGCACGACGGTCCGTTGTGGGTGTGACAGACTTACATCCCTCCGTCCTTCACATCCGTCACGTTGGTCAGAGACTTGTGCAGGCGGAGGCTTTTCCCCAGGAGCTAAGGCTGGCACGACGTAGGCCTCGATGCCCCGTCGCGCCTGTGACTCCCCGTCATGGGGTCCGTCATGCCCTGCTGTTTCAAGGGTCCTCCTCGAGGGTCCTTGTTTGGTCCTCAGGGAGTCGTACCCTGACTTTTCCAGAATGAAACCATCCCACACTATATTTTACACCTATGGTAACAACCATTTACCTAATTCCGACCCTTTAACTTGGTTAAATCAAAAGGACACTCTAGCCCTCTTATGAACAAATTGTCGGATGTTTAGGAGTTTCGGTTCCAACACCACTTCAAAGACTCTAAACATGCCTAATTGGATAGGGACACTGGTTTAGATCCTAAGGAGACCATTTAAGTCTTATCACATGACCTCGGTATTTCAAAATGTTACATTATCCCCCCCTAAGGAACATTCGTCCCCGAATGACACCAAACACTCTTAAAATGTGGGAGTAGACTCAAGACTAGCAGCTCAACCAATTCACAATATTTAGTTAGCATGAACTATATTATTTCATAAAAATACTACAAACATCAATTTACCATACATGATCTCAACATTTCCTCATGAGGTTTTCTCCTTTTCATATAGGCATGAGCTCAATTATTTATCACACAAATCAATTAGTACAAAGTTCATTTTATCAACATGCTCAATACAATATCAGCAAGGATTAACCATACCTAAATCACAGAACTTGACTCAATTATGCAAGAAGCAAGATAACTTCCAAATTTATCTAAGGTCACCTTGAAGTGACTCCATTTTAGAAGACTCCAAAACTAGGAGTTTTGCAAAGTTTCACAAAAAACATTAGAGGTTCACAATATTTAACGTATTTGTATCATTAGAGAGAGATACTAACCTTAAACATCAAAAAGATGAGGGTAACGGGTTTTCATATCGGCCTCAGCCTCCCATGTTGCACCCTCAACTAGGTGGTTTCTCCATAATACCTTTACGGAGACCACCTCTTTGTTTCTCAACCTTTTCACTTGCCTATCAAGGATTTGAACCGGAACCTCCTCATAAGAGAGGTTATCCTTGACTCCAAGGCCTTCAAGAGGAAGAATTGACTCGGGATCTCCGACACACTTCTTCAACATAGATACATGGAAAACCGGATGAACCAAGGCTAGTTCATCAGGTAATTTTAAACGATAGGCAACTTTACCAACCCTTTCCAAAATCTCATAAGGGCCTACATATCGAGGGCTCAACTTCCCTTTCTTGCCAAATCTTACCACTCCCTTCATAGGTGAAATTTTCAAATACACCTTATCACCCTCTTCAAACTCCAAGTCCCTTCTTCTATTATCGGCATAGGACTTTTGTCGACTATAGGCTGTTTGCAACCTATTTCTTATGATATGTACATTCTCCAATGTCTTATAAATCAAGTCGGGACCAAATATCGATGACTCACCTACTTCAAACCATCCTATAGGAGACCTACACCTCCTACCATACAAGGCTTCATAGGGAGCCATGGAGATGGACGAATGAAAACTATTATTATATGCAAACTCACCAACGGCAAATGCTTATCCCAACTCCCTTTAAAATCTATGATGCAAGCTCTAAGCATATCTTCAAGAGTTTGAATCGTGCGTTCCGCTTGACCATCCGTTTGAGGATGGAAGGCGGTACTTAATTTTACTTTAGTACCCAAACCCTTTTGAAACGACTTCCAAAACCTAGATGTGAATTGTGCACCTCGATCCGAAATGATGGATAACGGAATACCATGACGACACACAATCTCATCTATGAAGATTTTCGCATAATCTTCCGCCGAATACGTAGATTTGACTGGAATAAAGTGAGCGGACTTAGTTAATCTATCAACAATCACCCATATAGAATCAAATGACTTTTGAGTCCGAGGCAACCCTACTACGAAATCCATATTAATGTCTTCCCACTTCCAAGTAGGAATTTGAATTTCTTGTAGTAAGCCACACGGCTTTTGATGTTCCGCCTTCACTTGTTGACAATTCGGACATTTAGCAACAAATTCCGCTATATCCTTCTTCAAACCTTCCCACCAATATATTTCTCGAAGGTCATGATACATCTTTGTAGAACCGGGATGGATGGAATAATGGGATCCATGAGCTTCATCAAGGATCCGATCCCTCAATCCATCAACATCGGGAACACATAATCTCCCTTGGTACCTCAACACATTATCTTCCCCTAAGGAAAATGATTCGTTCATCTTGCCAAGAACCGATTCCTTTAACTCCATCAATAGTAGATCAAGATGTTGTTTAGACTTCACCTCAACCACCAATGATGACTCGGAGCTATGATGAACCATGGCACCTCCATTTAGCGAACTCACCAAATCGTACTCCCAATCTAGTCAAACGATGAACATCCTTTACTAGATCTTTCTTGTTTTCATCTATATGTGTCACACTACCCATAGTCATACGGCTTAAAGAATCCGCCACCACATTTGCCTTGCCGGGATGATATAGAACACTCATATCATAATCTTTCAACAATTCTAACCACCTTCTTTGTCGAAGATTTAAATCCTTTTGGGTAAACACATATTGAAGACTCTTATGATCCGTGAAAACATCCACATGGACACCATACAAATAATGTCGCCATATTTTTAAAGCAAACACCACGGCCGCTAACTCGAGGTCATGAGTAGGATAATTTCTCTCATGCACCTTAAGTTGCCGCGAAGCATAGGCAATCACCTTCCCATTTTGCATAAGCACACACCCCAAGCCTACGCGGGATGCATCACAATACACAATGAACCCTTTAGATCCTTCCGGTAAAGTTAACACCAGAGCGGAAGTAAGCCTATCCTTCAATAATTGAAAACTCCTCTCGCATGCCTTGGACCACAGCCAAAACTCGCACTTGCTATACTTGGCGAACAATTTATGCTCCCTAAGGGTTTGCAATACTACCCTTAGATGATTCATGTGATCAACCTCATTTTTCGAATACACGAAGATATCATCGATAAATACAATAACGAATGAATTAAGGTAACTTCGAAACACCCTATTCATCAGATCCATAAACGCCGCCGGAGCATTTGTGAGACCAAAGGACATAACCACGAACTCATAATGCCCATATCGAGTCCGAAAAGCTGTCTTTGGAATATCTTCATTTCTCACCCTAAGCTGATGGTACCCTGACCTCAAATCGATTTTTGAGAAGTAACTCGCTCCTTGGAGTTGATCAAATAAATCATCAATCCGAGGAAGAGGATACTTGTTCTTGATAGTAACCTTGTTGAGTTGTCGGTAGTCAATACACATTCTCAAGGATCCATCCTTCTTTTTCACGAACAACACCGGAGCACCCCATGGAGAAATGCTAGGCCTTATAAAGCCCTTGTCTAGCAAATCTTTAAGTTGTGCCTTCAATTCCTTTAACTCGGCCGGAGCCATTCTATAAGGAGGAATAGAGATAGGATTTGTTTCCGGTATCAAATCAATACCGAAATCGATTTCCCATTCGGGAGGAATGCCGGGAAAGTCATTAGGAAAGACCTCCGTAAATTCACTCACCACGGGGACCGGCTCAATAGGAGGAATTTCGGAATCCACTTCTTGGACTCTCACAATATGGTAGAGACATCCCTTCGAGATCATTTTGCACGGTTTTAGGCATGATATAAAACGACCTCTAGGAAGAGAATTTCCGCCCTTCCACTTTATAACGGGTTCTTTCGGAAAACAAAACCTCACAATTTTGGTTCTACAATTGATGGAAGCGAAACTAGCATGCAACCAATCCATACCTAATATGACATCAAAATCAAGCATGTCTAGCTCAACTAGATCAACATGAGAAACTCTATGAGGCATTGAAATAGGACAATTTTGATAGACTCTTTTTTCTACCACTGGCTCACCCACCGGAGTAGACACCAAAATAGGTTCATGCAAAACATCGGGTAATGTACTAAACTTCTTAGATACTAAGGGAGTAACGAAAGACAAAGTAGCACCCGGATTAAGTAATGCATACACATCAATGGCAAAGATTTGTAACATACCAGTCACCACATCGGGAGAGGCCTCTTGGTCATCTCTCGTACGAAGAGCATAAAAACGGTTCTTTTTGGGAGCATTATTAGAACCACTTGGCTGACCACCTTTTTCTTGTCCTTTAGCATTAGGACAATCTCGAACTCGATGACCACTTTTCCCGCAACCAAAGCAAATCCCCGTTCCTATCAAACATTCTCCATAGTGACCCTTCCCACACTTAGAACATGTAGGCTTGTCATTAGATGAGCTTCCACCCTTTCCCTTTGTAAATTTTGGTCTAGGGGCTTTAGGATCCCTAGTCTTGGGAAATTTGGATGGTACTTGGTTTGAGAACCTCTTCTTGAATCTAGGTCTGTCTTGAATTCCCAACCTATCTTTAGTAGTTTCATCCTCATAAGACCTTGTTCTTCTTGAGTCCTTATCCTTATCCTTCCTTTTTTCTCTAGCCTCTCAACCCTTCTTGCATGCACCATGAGACGACCAATATTCATGTTATCATGTAGCATAGCCGATTGACACTCCTCTTGCAAGTCGTCCGATATACCTGTCACATATCGACTCATTTCGTCTCTAGGATCGGAGACCAAAGACGGAGCATATTTGGCCAATTGAGTAAATTTCAGAGAATACTCATGAACACTCATCGTTCCTTGGTGGAGATTGATGAATTCCACCGCCTTCGTTTCCCTCATCTCTCTAGGGAAGAACCGATCAATGAAGGCTCCTTTGAATAACTCCCACGTCAATAACCCACTTCCAAGTGGCCTGTTGTCCTTCCATTGCGCATACCATATCTGAGCGACATCCTTGAGTTGGTATGAGGCCAACTCGGCATTCTCGCTAGATGACAGCCCCATAGCACACAAAATCTTGTGAACCTCATCAATAAATTACTGAGGGTCTTCATCAACCTTCGACCCATAGAAGACAGGAGGATTCATTCGAGTGAAATCCCTAAGTCTGGAGGCCATAGTCTGTTCATGGGCTCTAGGTGCCAAATCCCTATTGGCTTGGGCAGTCATAGCTTGGGCTTGTACTGTTGCGGTTTGAGCTTGAGTGGTCATGGCTTGGGCCATTTGAGCAATGATAGTCCTCATCTGAGCTTCTGTCATCGGTGGAGGATCATCAGGAACCTGGTTATCCACACCAATCTCTTCAAGAGGAGGAGCTGGTTCATCACGTGGAGGAATTCCCGCAGCATCCATCTCTTCCTCAAGTCTTCTAGCCGCATTTCTTCTAGTATTCATCTCCTATAACCAAAACACAAGGTTTAGGCGAAAGTATATAAGACGTACATTCTAGGGGCACGATATGGATTTCCAATAATGAGAGTGATTCCTAATCGTCAAATAAGTTCCTATTTATAAGTGTGGCGCGCTTCACAATTATGAATACAAACCTAAACAACGTGGTTGAGAGAGAGACGTTAACATCAAGGATATTCAACCTCATGCTCTGATACCAAGTTTGTCACATCCGGGTTTACCCCCCAGACGTAACCGGCGTCGTCGTCCTCTCGGAGGACTAAGACAAGCCTCTTAGCTTCGTCATCGCATTCATCGATCTAAAAGTCAAAAAGAATTAAAAACTTTTTTTATCTAAACTACTCGGAGGTTTACATAGACCTCTACATACACATCATTATATATATCAAGTATACATAGACTTGTTCATATACGAAGATTACTTAATCTTCTACTCTTAATTCATACACTTATATATTTAGAAAATAATAGTCATAAAACCGTCTCATCTCATAAACCATCTATCGATTACAATAAGTCTTTGGGCATAGCCCTACATCAAATGAAAGAAGCCGCATATAGGCTGTCTACTACATAGTCTCAAGAGAATAAAGGAGTCAACATAGAATCATAGTAACTACACATCATAAAAGAGAGATATCGGCCACGTCCTCGATAGAATGAGGACCTACCACTTGGATGGCAAAATACCCAAGTCTTCCTTCCTAGCAATTTGGATCAAGCTCAACGACCCGAACCTAAAATGTTTGGGAAAAGGGAAAGAAAAGGGATTAGTACTCCACATGTACTAAGTATGAAATCTCATATACAATTACCAATCAAATATATTTAAAAAGGGACATTTATGAAAACATAATAGACTATATGTGCAAATAAACCATAACAAAACAAAGCATACTAATGATAACCTTCAATAAGTCACAAGTGCAATGATCAAGTAAAATTACCATGTCTCCTACTCAATCAAGTAACCTATCAAGACTACAATTAGCAATTTGCTTACCAACATACTCTTCATATCATACTACATCCTTCTTTAAGCAAAGACAACAACATTATATTCATAAGCATGTTAGTCAACATACAAACCATTTACATCATACCATCGTTTTACATGCATAATATTGACCTCTCAAAGTTCCTATCAAGGCAAACTAGTGCAAGGCGTAGGTAGAGTCCCATACCCCTACCTAATCCATAGCCAACCTTTCAATTCGTTTTGATTAATCTATATCTTATTCATTCATTTAAGTTTAGGGAACATTTTCCTTAACCGACATAGACCACATAATCGAATGTGGAATCCGGTGTCGTGAAACCTTACACCGATGGAAGGTGGTCTACCGGCCAAAGTAGAACCAAACGTGAAAGTAGCTATCTAGGTGGATCCACTAGCTAGTATCCTATGGTGGCAACATAGTTCAAGAACTAAGAGATAGGTATTCCCTCTATATACCATTCGGTAATGGGGCCTCACCTCATGAGAATTCATGAGTGAATATTTCTCAAGGAAAGTCAACACTTCATGTAGGTCCATAGGTGAGTATTCCTCTAAGGGAAGTCAACACCCTATAAGGAACAAATGGTGAATATTCCTCTAAGGGAAGTCAACACCTCTCAATGTCAAGTTCGCTCGGTGCTAAGCTAAGTCCCCTTTTTAGAGAAGTCATTAATATTTATTAAATCTTCTTCAATTTAATTAGATAGAAGGGTCAATCCCTTGTATATCATCATTATAGATCAATATGAATTGTAATGAGAATTAGTCCTTTCATTAACAATTCAAATAGGTGAAGTTACCCCTCATACATCTCATCGTAATAGGGCATATCGTAACAACTTCCCTATGTTATGTTACGTCTAGCAACCTCACAACCAACCTAAGCATATCAATTCATACATCATATTGACTCATCACATCAATCAAGGCATACTTCAATATAGCATTATTACTTAACAACAATTAACCATAATTGGAAGCAAAGGCTAGAATCATTAAGACTTACCAATACTCCTCCATAGTCCATCAATAAAGGGCCTTACCATCAACCCATAGATCAACAATCTTATATCATCATATCAATATAATTGAACAATAATTCATAGAAACTAATCTAGGAGACACACTCTACCATGAAGAAATACTACATCAAAGTTTAGTAACATGATCTCAAGTGTATCTTCTTGACTTAGATTCAATAATCAAGAACATAGGTGTGAAGAACTTCAATTCATCATAATAGATTCACAATCAACACAACAACAATCATTAAGGACCATTTAACAAAATGTGAGATCAATTCTATCAAACTCAACCTAGTTCATATCAATTTTACACTTAGGGTTAAGGATTAAGGGTCATCACCCACATTCTAGATTAAACAACATCAATTCCCCATAATCAAGTTACAATACATGATAATCCATCCATTCTAACCCAAAGAATACATAATTAACTCAATTCATATGATCAAATTCGGATTTGGATGAAACCCATAAGAAAATCAACTTTTTAGAAAAACTTTGAAGGAACCCTTTGAGGAAAGAATCTCAAAGGTGAATTAGATCCCATACCTTAAGGTTTGATGACGTTTTGATGGTGAATTTCGTGCTAATCCAGCCCCCAATGATCTCCCCAAGTTGATCACCAATGGAGTCTTCCAATAGAGAGAGAAAGTAGAGAGAAGGAAGAGAGTTTTGTTTTTGAGAGAATGATTAGGCTAATGAGGGTTGGGTATTTATAGTGGGGTCTTAAGTCACTTAATTAGTCTCTCTTAAACCCCTAATTACCCCTAAGACACTTAATTAATTAACTAACTAAAAACTAACTTTTCCGAAACTGCCATAGACCCTCCACGACGAATCCCCGACGACGGTCCGTCGTGGGCGTGACGGACTGACATCCCTCCGTCCTGCACATCCGTCACGTTGGTCAGAGACTTGTGCAGGCGGAGGTTTTCTTCCCAGACACCAAGGATGGCACGACGGTCCGTTGTGGGCGTGACGGACTGACATCCCTCCGTCCTGC
>JAJJBR010000097.1:10000-15000 GCA_022817965.1 Solanum lycopersicoides | reverse complement strand
GACGTCTGCGTGCTTTCGCCTCAAACGCCCCGCAGATGTCGCCGACATGTTTTTGTAAACGCCCAATGGCGTAGCACAGACGAGCCATGCATGCCATCAAGAGCCCACGCAGCACGCCTACTAAGCACACAGGATGCCCGTGACGTTGGCCTGCCTTCACCTCACTCGCCCCGTCGACGTCGCCGGCGTGTTTTTGTAAACGCCCAACGGCGTAGCACGGACAAGCCATGCATGCCATCAAGCCCCCATACAACACGCCTACTAAGCCCAGAGGACGCCCGTGACGTCCTCCTACCTTCGCCTCACTCGCCCCGCCGACGTCGCCGGCGTGTTTTTGTAAACGCCCAACGGCGTAGCACGGACAAGCCATGCATGCCATCAAGCGCCCACGCAGCACGCCTACTAAGCCCACATGATGCGTATGCCGTCCGCCTGCCTGCGCCTCAGTCTTCCTCCAACACCTCTACCCCCTTATATATGCTTAAAAAAGTTTTACCCATGTGACATGAGTAAACATGGACTTTCTTTAGAATTATAATTGAAATGTACAACCCAAATATGCACGTTCTAAGGTACAAACACACATTATCTTTCACAAATGACTTTTATATATAAAAAAAGTATTTTTCAACAATTGTTTTTAATTTTTATTTTTTTCTGAAATTTCCGAAAATTAGTAATAAATTAATAACAAATAGGAAAAATATCAAAAAAATATGAAATCAACACAGAAAAATCACAAATTAATATAGTAACCTTAAAATAAAAAATTCAGTACATTTTAATTTTTAAAACGAGAGTAAAAAATAATAAACCATAAAAATAAATTATAAAATAATGATTAAATGTCGGAAAAATACGGAAATGCTCGAAAACACTTCTAAACTTGTCAAAGTAATGATGGGCTACATATTTGCACAAACAAAAGATGTTTCAATATCGTACGAACCATAAAAGTAATAAAAATGATACGAACGAGCAACGTGAGGCGAAAACGTTGAGAATAGATAATGGAAAGTAGATGAATATGTTTGTTATGCATGAAGACTGTTTCAAACTCCTTTGATTTATGTACGGCATGAACATCCACATGTTTCGACTAGAGCTCGAACAATGTCGCGCAAGCCACGACCGATGCGGGCAAGCCACGGCCGACCGTTTTGTGTAGGCACGTCCGACAATGTCCGACCGTGTGTGATGTCCAAGGGTTATGATGGCATGACACGCCCGACAATGGCCGACCATGTGTGCTGTCCAAGGGCAATGATGACATGCCACGCCCAACGTCGTCCGACCATATGTGTTGTCCAAAGGCTATGATGGCATGCCACGCCCGACGTCGTCCGACCGTGTCAACTAGTCCAAAGGCGATGATGGCATGCCACGCCCAACGTCGTTCGACCATGTCAACTAGTCCAAAGGCGATGATGGCATGCCACACCAGACGTCGTCCGACCGTGTCAACTAGTCCAAAGGCGATGATGGCATGCCACACCCGACGTCGTTCGACCGTGCGTGTAGTCCAATGGCGATGATGGCATGCCACGCCCTACGTCGTTCGACCGTGTGTGCTGTCAAAGGGCCATGATGGCATGCCATGACAACGTCGTCTGACCGTGTGTGCTGTCCAAGCGCCATGATGGCATGCCACGCCCGACGTCGTCTGACCGTGCATGCAGTCCAAGGACGATGATGGCATGCAACGCCCGATGCCGTCTGACCGCGTGTGCTGTCAAAGGTCCATGATGGCATGCCACGCCTGATGCCATCCGACCTTGTGGTGCCCAAGGGCGATGATGGCATGCCATGCCAGACGTCGTTCGATCGTGCGTGCAGTCCAAGGGCGATGATGGCATTCCACGCCTAACGTCTTCCGACCGTGCGTATTGTCGAAGGGCGATGATGGCATGCCACGCCCAACGGCGTTTGACCGTGTGTACTGCCCAAGGGCGATGATGGCATGCCACGCCCGACATCGTCTGACCGTGTGTGCTGCCCAAGGGCGATGATGGCATGCCACGCCCGACGTCGTCCGATCGTGTTACCTAGTCCAAAGGCGATGATAGCATGCATCACCCGACGTCGTCCGACCATGTCAAGTAGTCCAAAGGCATTGATGGCATGCCACGCCCGACGTCGTCCGACCGTGCCTGCTATCCAAGGGAGATGATGGCATGCCACGCCCGACGTCGTTCAACCGTGCGTGTAGTCCAAGGGCGATGATGGCATGCCACGCCCGACGTCGTCCGACTGTGTGTGCTGCCCAAGGGCCATGATGGCATGTCACGCCCGACGTAGTCCGACCGTGCGTGCAGTCCAAGGGCGATGATGGCATGCAACGCCCGACGTTGTCCGACCGTATGCTGTCAAAGGGCCATAATGGCAAGCCATGCCCGATGTCGTCCGACCGTGTGGTCCCCAAGGGAGATGATGGAATGCCACGCCTGACATCGTACGATCGTGTGTGCAGTCCAAGGGCGATGATGGCATGCAACGTCCAACGTCGTACTACCGTGTGTGCTGTCAAAGGGCCATGATTGCATGCGACGCCCGACATCGTCCGACCGTGTGTGCTGCCCAAGGGCGATGATGGCATTCCACGCCTGACGTCGTCCGACCATGCGGGCAGTCCAAGTGTGATGATGGCAAGCCACGCCTGACGTCGTCTGACCGTGCCTGCTGTCCAAGGGAGATTATGGCATGCCACGCCCAACATCATCTCACCGTGTGTGCTGCCCAAGGGCGTTGATGGCATGCCACACCCGACGTCGTCCGACTGTTTCACCTAGTCCAAAGGCGATGATGGCATGCATCGCGCGACGTCGTCCGACCGTGTTAAGTAGTCCAAAGGCATTGATTGCATTCCACGCCCGACGTCGTCCGACCATGATTGTTGTGCAAGGGCGATGATGGCATGCCACGCCCGACGTCGTTCGACCGTGCGTGTAGTCCAAGGGCAATGATAGCATGCAACGCTCGACGACGTCTGACCGTGTGTGCTGCCCAAAGCCATGATGGAATGCCACGCTCGACGTCGTCCGACTATGCGTGTAGTCCAAGGGCGATGATGGCATGCAACGCCCGACGTCGTCCGACCTTGTGTGCCGTCAAATGGCCATGATGGTATGCCACACCTGATGTCGTTCGACCGTTTGGTGCCCAAGGGCGATGATGGCATGCCACGCTAGATGTCGTCCGATCGTGCGTGCAGTCCAAGGGCGATGATGGCATGCAACGCCCGACGTTATCCTACCGTGTGTGCAGTCAAAGGGCCATGATTGCATGCAACACCCGACATCGTCTGACCGTGTGTGCTGCCTTAGGGCGATGATGGCATGCAACGCCTGACGTCGTCCGACCGTGCGGGCAGTCCCAGGGCGATAATGGCATGCCACGCCTGACGTCGTTTGACGTGTGTGCTGCCCAAGGGCGAGGATGGCATGCCACGCCCGACGTTGTCTGACCGTGTTTGCTGCTCAAGGGCGATGATGGCATGCCACTCCCGACGTCGACCGACTGTGTCACCTAGTCAAAAGGCGATGATGGCATGATTCGCCCGACGTCGTCCAACCGTGTCAAGTAACCCAAAGGCATTGATGGCATGCCACGCCCGACGTCATTCGACCGTGCGTGCTGTCCAAGGGCAATGATGGCATGCCACGCCCGACGTCGTTCGACCGTGCGTGCAGTCCAAGGGCTATGATGGCATGCCACGCCCGACATCGTCTGACCGTGTGTGCTATCAAAGGGCCATGATGGCATGCCACGCCCGACGTCGTCCGACCGTGCGTGTTGTCCAAGGGAGATGATGGCATGCCACGTCCGATGTCGTCCGACCGTGTGTGCTGCCCAAGGGTGATAATGGCATGCCACGCCCGACGTATTTCGACCGTGTGTGCTTCCCAAGAGCGATGATGGCATGCCACGCCCAACATCGTTCGATCATAGGTGCAGTCCAAGGGCGATGATGGCATGCCACGCCCGACGTCGTCCGACCGTGTGTGCTGCCCAAGGGCCATGATGGCATGCCACGCCCGATGTCGTCCGACCGTGCATGTGGTCCAAGGGCGATGATGGCACACAACGCCCGACGTCGTTCGACCGTGTGCTGTCAAAGGGCCACGTTGGTATGCCACGCCTGATGTCGTTCGACCGTGTGGTGTCCAAGGGCGATGATGGCATGCCACGCCTGACGTCGTCCGATTGTGCATGATGTCCAAGGGCGATGATGGCATGCCACACCCAACGTCGTCTGACCGTGTGTGTTACCCAAGGTCTATGATGGCATGCCACGCCCGACGTTGTCTGACCGTGTGTGCTGCCCAAGGGCGATGATGGCATGCCACGCCCGACGTCGTTCGACCGTGTCACCTAGTCCAAAGGCGATGATGACATGCATCGCCCGACGTCGTCTGACCGTGTCAAGTAGCCCAAAGGCATTGATGGCATGCCACGCCCGACGTCGTTCGACCGTGCGCGCAGTCCAAGGGCGATGATGGCATGCTACGCCCGACGTCGTTCGACCGTGCGTGCAGTCCAAGGGCGATGATGGCATGCCACGTCCGACTTCGTCCGATCGTGCGTGCTGTCAAAGGGCCATGATGGCATGCCACGCCCGACGTCGTCCAACCGTGCGTGCTGTCCAAGGGCGATGATGGCATGCCACGTCCGACGTTGTTCGACCGTGCGTGCAGTCCAAGGGCGATAATGGCATGCCACGCCCGACGTCGTCCGACCATGTGTGCTGTCCAAGGGCCATGATGGCATGCCACGCCCGACGTTGTCCGACCGTGTGTGTGGTCCAAGGGCGATGATATCATACAACGCCCGACGTCGTTCGACCGTGTGCTGTCAAAGGGCCATGATGGTATGCCACGCCTGATGTCGTTCGACCGTGTGGTGTCCAAGGGCGATGATGGCATGCCATGCCAGACGCCGTCTGATCGTGCGTGCAGTCCCAGGGCGATGATGGCATGCCACGCCTGATGTCGTCCGATCGT
>JAJJBR010000097.1:2500-5000 GCA_022817965.1 Solanum lycopersicoides | reverse complement strand
TGGCATGCAACGCCCGACGTCGTTCGACCGTGTGTTGTCAAAGGGCCATGATGGTATGCCACGCCTGATGTCGTTCGACCGTGTGGTGTCCAAGGGCGATGATGGCATGCCACGCCAGATGTTGTCCGATCGTGCGTGCAGTCCAAGGGTGATGATGGCATGCAACGCCTGAAGTTGTCCTACTGTGTGTGCTGTCAAAGGGCCATGATTGCATGCGACGCCCGACATCGTCCGACCATGTGTGCTGCCCAAGGGCGATGATGGCATGCCACGCCTGACGTCGTACGACCGTGCGGGCAGTCCCAGGGCGATGTTGGCATGCCACGCCTGACGTCGTTCGACCGTGTGGGCAGTCCGAGGGCGATGATGGCATGCCACGCCTGACGTCGTCCGATCGTGCATGATGTCCAAGGGCGATGATGGCATGCCACACCCAACGTCGTCTGACCGTGTGTGCTGCCCAAGGGCGATGATGGCATGCCACGCCTGACGTTGTCTGACCGTGTGTGCTACCCAAGGGCGATGATGGCATGCCACGCCCGACAATGTTCGACCGTGTCACCTAGTCCAAAGGCGATGATGGCATGCATCGCCCGACGTCGTCCGACCGTGTCAAGTAGTCCAAAGGCATTGATGGCATGCCACGCCCGACGTCGTTCGACCGTGCGTGCAGTCCAAGGGCGATGATGGCATGCCATGCCCGACGTCGTCCGACCGTTCGTGCAGTCCAAGGGCGATGATGGCATGCCACGTCCGACGTCGTTCGACCGTGTGTGCAGTCAAAGGGCGATGATGGCATGCCACGCCCGACGTCGTATGACCGTGTGTGCTGCCCAAGGGCCATGATGGCATGCCACGCCCGACGTCGTCCGACCGTGCGTGGTCCAAGGCGATGATTGCATACAACGCCCGACGTCGTTCGACCGTGTGCTGTCAAAGGGCCATGATGGTATGCCATGCCTGATGTCATTCGACCGTGTGGTGTCCAAGGACGATGATGGCATGCCACGCCAGACGTCGTCCGATCGTGCGTGCAGTCCAAGGGCGATGATGGCATGCAACGTCCAACGTCGTCCTACTGTGTGTTCTCTCAAAGGGCCATGATTGCATGCGACGCCCGACATCGTCCGACCGTGTGTGTTGCCCAAGGGCGATGACGGCATGCCACTCCTGACGTCGTACGACCGTGAAGGCATTCCCAGGGTGATGATGGCATGCCACGCCTGACGTCGTCCGACTGTGCGGGCAGTCCCAGGGCGATGATGGTATGCCACGCCTGACGTCGTCCGATCGTGCATGATGTCCAAGGGCGATGATGGCATGCCACACCCAACGTCGTCTGATCGAGTGTGCTGCCCAAGGGCGATGATGGCATGCCACGCCCGACGTTGTCTTACCGTGTGTGCTGCCCAAGGGCGATGATGGCATGGCACGCCCGACGTCGTTCAACCGTGTCACCTAGTCCAGAGGCGATGATGACATGCATCGTCGGACGTCGTGTTGTCCAAGGGAGATGATGGCTTGCCACGCCCGATGTCATCCGACCGTGTGTGCTGCCCAAGGGCGATGATGGAATGCCACGCCCGACATCGTTCGCCGTGCATGCAGTCCAAGGGTGATGATGGAATGCCACGCCCGACATCGTTCGACCGTGCATGCAGTCCAAGGGTGATGATGGCATGCCATGCCGATGTCGTCTGACCGTGTGTGCTTCCCAAGGGCCATGATGGCATGCCACGCCCGACGTCGTCCGACCGTGCGTGTGGTCCAAGGGCGATGATGGCATACAACGCCCGACGTCGTTCGACCGTGTGCTGTGAAAGGTCCATGATGGTATGCCACGCCTGATGTCGTTCGACCGTGGTGTTCAAGGGCGATGATGGCATGCCACGCCAGACGCCGTCCGATCGTGCGTGCAGTCCAAGGGCGAAGATGGCATGCAACGCCGACGTCGTCCTACTGTGTGTGCTGTCAAAGGCAATGATTGCATGCGACGCCCGACATCGTCCGACCGTGTGACTGCTTAGGGTGATGATGGCATGCCACGTCTGACATCGTCCGACCGTGCGGGAAGTCCCAGGGCGATGATGGCATGCCACACCTGACGTCGTCCGATCGTGCATGCTGTCCAAGGGCGATGATGGCATGCCATACCCAACGTCGTTTGACCGTGTGTGCTGCCCAAGGGCGACGATGGCATGCCACGCCCGACGTCGTTTGACCGTGTCACCTAGTCCAAAGGCGATGATGGCATGCATCGCCTGACGTCGTCAGACCGTGTCAAGTAGTCCAAAGGCATTGATGGCATGCCACGCCCGACATCGTTCGACCGTGCGTGTAGTCCAAGGGCAATGATGGCATGCCACGCCCGACGTCGTCCGACCGTGCGTGCAGTCCAAAGGCGATGATGGCATGCCACGCCCAATGTCGTACGACCGTTGTGCTGTCAAAGGGCGATGATGACATGCCACGCCCGACGTCGTCCAACCGTGCGTGCTGT
>JAJJBR010000096.1:0-20007 GCA_022817965.1 Solanum lycopersicoides | reverse complement strand
TCCTCAAGAATTGAAAAACCCCATACCCTACTAGATGAATAGTCCACGAAATTGGATGAAGAACTTGAAGTCTTCGTCTTCTTCTTAAAGCTCTTTCCTTTGTTCTTCGATGAGTTTTACGAAAAAGAGAGCGTTTCCTTGAGAGACTGAGAGAATTTTCATTTGAATCTGTTTTGGAACGTGTAAAAGTGGTCTAAAACTGACCTAAATATCCATATATAGTCGACTTATGAATTTACCCAAAAGACCCTCCACTAAATTGGGTCTTCTGTAAGAAGTTTAAATTAACAAAAATACGACTTTAACATCATTCTTGAAGTGGGCTGCGCGTCGCGGGGCAATCCATAAATTTTTATTAAATTTTTGGGTTGTGGAAGTGAGGTGCGTGTCACCTCGCTTCGCGAGGCTTCCTCTCAAATCTTGAGGCAGTAGCTTGCGGTGACCAGCCTCGGCGTGCACATCCTCAAAGTTCACAATCTTGTTCGCGATAAATTGCCCAAAAAGGCCTGGGCCTATCCATGTGGGGTCCTCCGCAAGGACCCGCTTGGGGTGGTCCTTGGTGTGGTGTTACTCTTGGACGTGTGAGGAAACTTTGTACTGCATACTACCCTATTCAAGGTCTCTTTAAAAGTTTTGGACTCCATTCGACACATCTCAACCTTCACCAAACATAGGGATGTCAACTAGTTTCCGAATAGCTAGTTTCCAGAACGTCAGGGTCTTTCTTTGTCGTTTTGTCTCTAACCTTTTCCAATGATATTATTACATTAATATAGGTCTGAAAACATAATTTTAAACATTATTTAATAGATTTAAATACGCAGTTAAAAGTCATCGGCATTTTCCTGAGTGTACATATATCCACTCCTTAGAAACATTCGTCCCTGAATGACACTAAATTTTTGAGAGGAAGAATAGAATCAGATACAGCACCAACACACAACACATAAAACATAATGAGCACAACTCATAGGAGTATATCACACACTCCATACAACATCGATACCAGTAACAATTGAAACATAGCATGGGATTCCTTCCCCCAAGAGGTCCTTTCAAAGATAAGTTTTCAAGACATTAAATTCTAGGTTTTTGTACTCTACAAACGGATTTTCGTTCTAACTCGAGATTATGATTTTTGATGAAAAGCAAGTATTTTCTATCCACTAGTGCCATGACCAATCAAAGCCCCATAACCTTAATCAATCTAGTAAACCTAAGAATAACAATAAACAATGCCCAACTCCACATACTACATTAGTAAGAGCACATATCACCATGCTTTAGCAATAGAGACCAAACACATATTCTTAAGTGTAACCAACATTACATAGTGTTATTAACATGTAAGATCATCATATACATATCTTTTACATTTATAAGTATATATATATAACAACATCCTTCCAAGACTTCCATCAAGGCTAACTAATGCAATGTATAGGTAGAGTCTCATACCCCTACCTAGACTACGCTAAACCTCTTAGGTCATCCTAGTTAGAGTTCTTTCCATTAATTCATTTTACCTTTTGGGAACAACTTGCCTTAACCGACATAGAAAACATGAGCTAATGTGGAATCCGGTGTCTTGGAACCCTACACCGAAAGAAGGCGGACTACTTGCCAAGGTAGAACCAAAACATGAAAATAGCAACTACGTGGATCCACTAGTTAGTATTCGTATGGGGGCAACATATTTTAAGAACTAGGAGACATAGTTGGGACCCTCTTTAATCTGCATTCATTATAGTCTCCAATCTCAAGAGTACGTTAGTGATCCTACCTTTCCTATGTGGGAAGGTACACTCCCCACTCTAGTTCACTCGGTGCTAAGCTAGAGTCCTTTTTAAAATGTCTTTAAGCCTTTATTAATGGTCATAACTTAATTTAGGTGATGGGGTATATTCCTTATATAATCATCATGATAGCTCAATAAGAATTGCATGACTATTTTCCTTTCATTACAATTCATACATGTGAGGTTAGCACATTTACATAATCACATCATGATAAGGCACATTGGTAAGTTATCACCATCCTTATAATATTTACATCTTAGCCAAGAACTCACAATCCATAGTCAAGACATTTCAATTCAACATCATACCAACCCTAATCAATCTTAATCACAAGGTATACTTTAATATAAATTCATCACTAAACAAAGTAATCATAATCGATGTAATGAATTGAGATCACAAGATACTTACCCAATCTCCTTCACAATCCATCATCAAGGTCTTACCATCAACCATTCTAAATTTAACCCTACAATGGTTGTAATACCATCACACAATACTAACCAACATAATAATAAAGTTAATTGAATCACTATACAATAATCCATCACTAATTCCTAGCCTAGGATTAGAGACTTAGGTCAAATTCATGATCTACTTCACAACCTAGGTAAATTACTCAAGAACTAGTACAATTGGATTACAATGTATAACAATCTACAACTTGACATAATGACGACATAGAATAGTAATTCACACAATAACCAAGCTAATTGTATCAATACTAGACAATTCAATTCAAGATCACAACCTAGGTTAAGGGGAAAATATCATTTTCTACAAACTTGGTCAATTAATCAAGAAGTCACATAATTGAGTTATAATACATTTTAATCTACTCATTCTAACTAAAATGAAACATAATCAAAGCAATTCACAAGATCAATTTCGTATTGGAAGAAAACCCACTTGAATTTCATCTTTTTGAAATCAATTTGGAGGAACCCTTTTGGGAAAGAGATCCCAAAGGTTAAAGGAATCCCATACCTTGTTAGCTGATGAAGTTTTAAGGAGAATCCTGACTTTTATCAGCCCTATAACCCACTTGACCTTTGTCTTCTATGGTGTTCTTCTTCTTGGGAGAGAGAAAGAGGAGAGAAGGAAGAGCAATTTGGGTTTTGGACATTATGAGGGTTAGGTTAGTTTAATTAGGTTAGGGTCTTTATATAGGTCATTAACTAACTTAATTAGACCTCCCTTAACCCCTAAGTAATTAACTAACCACCTCATGAATTGATTTAGTTACTTAAAAACGTGCAGCAAGACAGTGTCTTGACAGACGAAACTCCGACCCAAGCCCTGTCAATCTACGGCCAAGGGACCAATCGTCCGGTTGGTTCGTTGTTGGTGACAGAGACTTGTAAAAATGACCCCTTATCCAAATTGACTAAGTGTCCATCATGGTTGCCATCGACGCACCGTCGATTGGACCACGCCTCATCGATTGGCACCGTTTGTGGACACTGTCTCTTGAAAGCTTTTGGCACAAATTGCAAGGGTACTACTCAAGGGCCCTTGGTTGGTCCTTGGGGAGTCATACCTGGCCGTTTCGACTAAAAACTAACTCTAATAGGCGTTAGAAACCTTTTCATCAAATTTCATCATTTTCCGACTCCTAAAACTTAGTCAATTAGGTTAAGGCACACTAGCACCTCTAGAACTAGTTTCCTGACGTCATGGACGTTCCTTGACGTTTTGATTCTAAAACTTGTTAAATGAATTTTATACACTATTATTGACCTTAAGACAGTGACACAACCTTTGAACACTCATGTTAGGCTCTAGACCACGTCTTAGACTTTTGGAGTGTTACATTATCATCTCCTTAGGAACATTCGTCCCTGAATGACACTAAAATCTTTTGGAAGGAAGGAATAGACTCAAGACTAGCAGCCCAACCAACAACACATAAAACATGAGATACAACCCAATCATGGCATTTACACGTAGTAACTAAAAACTTCAATTACTACACATAAGAGTTTCAAAATCACAACATAAGGAATTTCCTTCTCACAACAACATGAGCTCAACATATCATTAAGGAGTCAATTATTCAAAACTCAAACTATCAACATGATCAATATCATTTCATAAAAACTCACTTTATCAATATGCACAACACAACTCAAAACAAGTAAAATTGACAATTTTCAAGTCTATAGCATAAATTCACACTAATTCACTTTAACATGAACATTTTACCTAAACTTCACCAAAAATCAAAGCAACTTCAAATTTAGTCATTATTTTCATTATTAATAAGAACAACTAACCTTCGTTAGGTAAGAGATGAGGGTAACGGGAATTCATGTCGACCTTGGACTCCCATGTTGTTCCCTCAACTAGGTGGTTTCTCCATAACACTTTTACGAAGGCCACATCTTTTATCCTCAACCTCATCACTTGACGATCAAGGATTTCAACCGAAACCTCCTCATAAGAGAGGTTCTCTTTCATACCAACACCCTCAATAGGAAGAATAGACTCGGGATCACCGATACACTTCTTAAGCATGGACACATGGAAAATCGGATGAACCGAAGATAGTTCACTAGGAAGTTTCAAATCATATGAAACCTTACCAACCCTTTTGCAAGATTTCATAGGGACCCACATAACGAGGACTCAACTTTCCTTTCTTGTCAAATCTAACCACCCCTTTCATTGGCGGAATTTTTAGATACACATTATCACCTTCTTCAAACTCTAAATCACTTCTCCTATGATCGGCATAAGACTTTTGCCGACTATTGGCTGTTTGCAACCGATTCCTTATGAGATAAACTTTCGCCAAAGTCTTATAGATTAAATTGGGACCAAGAAGCGAAGACTCACCAACCTCAAACCACCCAATAGGAGATCTACACCTCTTACCATTTAAAGCTTCATAAAGATCCATAGATATGGATGAATGAATACTATTATTATATGAGAACTAAAACGAAGGCAAATGCTCATCCCAATTTCCCTTAAAGTCAATGATACAAGTTCTAAGCATATCTATAAGAGTTTGAATAGTCCGCTCCGCTTGACCATCCGTTTGAGATGAAAAGTGGTGCTTAAGTTCACTTGAATACCCAAACCTCTTTGAAATGATTTCCAAAACCTAGATGTAAATTGAGAACCTTTATCCAATAAGATGGACAAAGGAACCCCATTTTTACTCACTATCTTGTCAATATAGATTCTCGCATAATCTTCCGCCGAATAAGTGGACTTAACGGGAATGAAGTAAGTGGATTTGGTCAATCTATCACTACCACCCATATAGAGTCATATTGCTTTCGAGTTCTAGGTAACCCAATTACGAAATCCATGTTAACATCTTCCCACTTCCAAGTAGGAATTTGGATTTCTTGTAGTAAACCACTCGGCTTCTGGTGATCGGCCTTCACTTGTTGGCAATTGGGACACTTTGCAACAAAATCCGCAATATCCCTTCTTAGGCCATCCCACCAAAACACTTCTCTAAGTTCATGGTACATCTTTGTAGAACACAGATGAATAGAGTAACGGGCTCATGAGCTTCCTCAAGGATCCTATTCCTCAAATCATACACATTGGGAACACACAATCTACCTTGATACCTAAGAACACCACCCCCCTGGGAGAATGACTCATTCATCGTTCCAAGAACCGATTATTTCAATTCCATTAATACTGGATCAAGGTGTTTCTTAGACTTTACCTCAACCACCAAAGATGACTCGGAGTTATGATGTATAAACATGCCACCATTTGGACAACCTTCAATTATAACCCCTAAACGAGCCAACCTATGAACATCTTTCACTAGGTTTCTCTTGGCTTCTTCCACATGGGACACACTTCCCATGTACAAACGACTTAGAGCGTCCGCTACCATATTAGCCTTGTCGGTTAATAAAGAACACTCATGTCATGGTTTTTCAACAACTCTAACCATCTCCTTTGCCGGAGGTTCAACTCATTTTGAGTGAATACATATTGAACACTTTTATGGTCTGTATACACATCAACATGAACCCATAATGATAATGCCTCCATATTTTCAAGGCAAATACCACGGTCGCTAACTCAAGGTCATGAGTTGGATAATTGTTCTCATTAACTTTGAGTTGCCTAGAAGCATAGGCTATAACTTTGCCATGTTGCATAAGAACACACTCCAACCCAACTCAGGATGCATCACAATAAACCACAAAACCCTTAGTACCCTCCGGTAGGGTCAATACCATAGTGGAAGTAAGCCTATCCTTCAACATTTGGAAGCTCTTTTCACATGCTTTTGACCACTCAAATCTCACAACATTTTGGGTCAAGGTTGTCAAGGAGAAGTAAGAGATGCAAACCCGTCGACAAACCTTCTATAATAACCGTCTAGGCCTAAGAAACTCCTAATATCCGTGAGAGCCAAAGGCCTAGGACAATTTTCACCGCTTCGGTCTTCTTTGGATCAACCTCTACACCTTCACTAGAGATGATATGACCAAGAAACGCTACCGACCTCAACCAAAACATACATTTGCTATATTTGGAGAATAATTGGTGTTCCTTTAGCACTTGTAACACCACTCTGAAATGGTCCATGTGTTCACCCTCATTTTTCGAATTAACCAAGATGTCATCTGTAACATTTTGGAAAATTACATGTCTAGTGAAGAGCCCAATAGGTCTTTAAGAATGCGTATTGAGGATACATAGGCATTCCAATACCCAATATTGAGAAATATTGGGCATAGTATAGAAAATTGGCTAAGGAGTATTAGCCAATTTCTATATAATACCCAAATAAGAAAAAATATTGGGCATATTAGAAATATTGGCTTAAAGGGGTGTTAGCCAATTTTCTAACATTAATGATGCTTGTTTAAGAATTGCACCTTCAATAAAGACCCTGAGCTAAAAACATAGATTTCCAAGTATTCATTGAGGTATAAGGCATCTAAGTGTCAAACCTAGATACCATAGCACATGACCATTTAAAATGATCATATAAATTAAGCAGTGTCCAAGGACATAGTGAGGATCCTTGGGACAATGAGTAAACATTCCCAAAGGAACCATAAATAATAGTTAGTTAGGAAAGTACAACCAACCCATGTGCAAGACATGTGAATAAGTGGCCAAAGGAGGGGACCACCCTAACCGAATTCGGTTAGGGTAGTTAGGGGGGAAAACGTGTACAAGGGACCCCTCCATGTGAGGCCTAACTTCCTAACTAATTCTAGACTCTAACCTACTTCCCTAAATAGCTAACTAACCTAGGACCAAACGATATGAACTAATTACTGCACTCGACAACAAAGGACCAAAACCAGGTTGACACTAACCTAGTACTAGTTAAAGAGACAACCTAGTACCTAACCTAGGATGGTCCAAAAGGTTAGTTATGGTCCTAAGAACTTATGGGTACTTTAGTAATTACCCTAGGTTACCTAATTAATTAATTTAGAAACTTAATTAATTAATTTAAAAGGGCTAAAACCGAAACTACAAAGGAAATTTTAAGATTTCGGTTAAGACAAGAAAGGGACAACCTAGTACCTAACCTAGGATGGTCCAAAGAGTTAGTTAAGGTCCTAAAATCGTAGGGATACTTTAGTAATTACCCTAGGATACTTAATTAATTAATTTAGCAACTTAATTAATTAATTTAAAGGGGCAAAACCGAAATCACAAAGCAATTTCCAGATTTCGGTTAAAACAAGAAAAAGACAACCTAGTACCTAACCTAAGATGGTTCAAAGGATTGGTTAGCGTCCTAACGACTTAAGGGTACTTTAGTAATTACCTTAGGTAACCTAATTATTTAAATTAGCAATTTAATTAATTAGTTTAAATAATCAAAACGAAATTCTTACACTAACCTAGTACAACTCAAGAAACATCCTAGTACTTAACCTAGGATGGTCCTAAAGGGTTAATTTTGGTTCCAATGACTTAGGGGTACATTAGTACTTACCCTAGGTACCTAAATTAATTAAATTAAGGATTTAATTAATTAATATAAAGTCAAAATGTTGACCAAAACCATAGTCAATACCAATTTCCAGATTTGACTAGGTGTTATGTTCTCCTATGTTTAGTCAACTTAGGAGGGGCGTTTTGGTAATTGGTTAATTAGTTTATTAAATTAACTTATTAAACCTAAGTTTTATAATTCAAGATCAGTTCTTAAACATAAAAATCACGTCCAAACTCATAGAAAAGGCGACACAAAAACAGCAAGCAACGAACGAAAGAAAAACAGAAAATTTATCAATTTCTCTAGGGCGATTTCAAGGTTTCGATCAAGGTGATCTTCGTAGATTAAGTTCTACATAAGGTATGGGTTTCTCTCCTGTAATTCTTTCTCCAAGAGTATTTTCCTTCGAACAATTCACAAGATCTTTAAAACTAGGGTTGTTCCCGTCGTTCTCGTCGAACTTCCCTTCCCTAGTATCCTTTTCGATTTCAATGTTGAATAGGTTAGAGATCATGTTGTTGGTATGTGGTGCTGGCTGTTCTTAACATGTATTATTCTTGAATGATGAGTATCGAATGAACTTATGAACTTGTAATTGCGTAAAGTTAATCTTATCATGATAATTAAGGATCGATAATATGCTAAGATAAGTCTGTGATGTGTTAAGTTAATTATGTGCCTTTGGCTTAATGTTGACTTGTTGTTGTTGTGATGTTATGAAGGTGCTAAACCATAAATGTTAATATGATGCTGTTCAATATGTTCTTAAAACGTGACACTAAAAGCCATAAACTAAGAATTGGCTCGAAGACATATATGAAATCATATCTTGAATAAATTGGCTATCTGGTTCCAATAAAGTTGGCTAACTCTATTTGGTCAACATGAATATATGCTAATGGCTATGAACTTATGTAAATGATTAAAGGATTGGCTAATGGTTCATACATATGGCAATTTAAATATGAACATATGTAAAAATTGGCTTATGCCAAAAATATTGAATTGGTTAGTCTAACATACCCTATCCACACAAAATGTGAACGTAAAAACATTGAATTGTTCTTGTAAGTTAATCAAAGGTTAAAAGTTCAAGTGTATTGAAAGTTTGGCTTATGCCAATAAATTGGCCTACAATATTATCTCCAAAAATATGTAATAGAATTGGCTAATGATTCCATGAAATTATATTTGAATGAATGTTTGGCTTGTGCCAATAAATTGACTATGAAGTTATTTCCAAATTTTCTAGGCCAATACTAATCATATGCCAATCTTGTGGAGCCAAAACAATGAAATGAAAACTCAAGTACTTCTAAACTAATTCAATGAATCCATAACCAAGGGCATTCCATTCATTGGGACAACTCCCAATATGCTCTACAAGAATGAACTATGAACATATGTAACTCATTGAAAGAAGTGCTCATCGTCCATAAACGATGAAATGAAGCTACTACACTAAAGTAAAGAAGTAACGTGAGTTATAACATAATTAAAGGGGTCTAAATTAAGTAAGTGACAAAAATGGGGTGTTAAAGGAAGTGAGACAAGTCTTACTTACACCAAAGCTAATTTCTTAAAAGAATACTCACGAATGAAGGTGTTAGAATGTGTGAGACTAGTCTCATTAACACCAAAGGATGATATGTAAGGACAATTCACATTCATCAATGTAAAGTAAGGATGATATGTAAGGACAATTCACATTCATCAATGTAAAGTAAGGATGATATGTAAGGACAATTCACATTTCATCAATGTAAAGTAAGGATGACAAGTCATCAAAAGAGTAAATAAGTCTCAATCATACTCTATATGTAAGTGTAAGGACAATTCACACTTAATACTAATGATGAAATGAGAAATCATCTAATGAGCTATGATGTCCTCATGCTAGAAGACAGCTTCCATGATGTATGAGTTGAATGTAATGGAACTTTATACTGAACACCGATAGGCTAGCTATGAGCGTGATGCCTTCCTTCGGGAAGGGCGAGGTTCACGTAACTCTCATGAGATGAGACTGTCCGGCATGCCTGGTATGGGTCTCCTTATATCTCCTAGTCTTTGAACCGATACTGCAAATATAGGGATCTAGCAGGGTTCAATTCCCTATATACGCTAGCATGTTTTGGTTTCACCTTGTCCAGTGACTCCACCTCTTTTCGGTGTGGGGAAGACACCGGATTTCATGATGCTCACATGATCTATGTAGGTTAAGGTTGGAGTTCCTCAAAGTATGAAAGATAATGAAATGAACGATACCGAAGGTGTTTGTGCAAGACAATCAGGAGGTGAAATCACATTCAAGTAATGACATTATGTCATTCTTGGTCATTGCACTTCATGATCTCGATGAGAGTCTTAAACTTCATCCTAGGTATATCTGGTGTTTACATCAGCCTACGAATGAATGAAATGAATAATGTGAAGTACGAATGAATGAATGAAGCAGACTCTGTGTTTGCTAAAGAAGGCCCTCGGGTTGAGGTCCCATATGTTGGGTCCTCACTTGAGATGTCTTAATGCTATATCAACGATTCCAAGGTCTCGTGTATAGGAAATGTATAATATATAAAACATGAAAGTAATGAAATCAATGGCATAACCAATAGAGAATGGCTTATGAAATGTAATGAATACTTGATGTAATGAATAACTTGTTGTAAGGATAGTCAAATCGTGTCCAATAAAGTTTACAATAAGTAAAGGGCATAACTAATAATGAATCCTCATGTTATGAAAATGATAAAGCCAAATAAATTGGATTATAATGATTTTATATAATTGGCAAAATATATTTGCCCAATAAGATTGGCTTATAATGACTTCTTACATTAGGCAAATAATACAATAATAGGAATAGTCACTAAAGATTGGTTTATAAAGAATTCATGCCCAAGGTCAGCAACATCATAAGCTTTAATGATATGCCCCAAGATCTATGCACATTATGCAATCAACTAAAGAATGAGTATAGTCAATAAGTATTGACTTTAAATATATTCATGCCCAAAATTGTAGTTAAGTCATTTCCTTAATCTCTTCAATTACTTACTTGATTCATTATGGGTATGGAACTACAATGAATCATTTCACTTGTAAGTAAAACATAGGACCAAAGGATTTATTGAACTACACAACAAGAAGAAGAAAAAGAATGAAAAATAATCTAAGTGTACAAAGAGGAGCTCTCGGGTTTGGAGGATCAAAAATTCAAATCTTCGCCCGAGTGGTTCTAAAATTATGTTGATGATACTAATGTCTTGTAATCATATAGAAAATGAGTTGTGTGCTTTAAATGCATTAAAATACATCATATTCATACCACAATTCACAACTAACGAATTAGGAAAGTCTACTGACTAGACTTTCCAGAAAGGACATGTTTCTTAGGAAGAGCTTTCATTGATCATGCATAGTTTTATGTGTATGTGTGCATACACCCATTCTTAGTACAAGTGGTGTACTAACCACCTACTATTTACTATTTTGATAGGTGCAGGTCAGAGGACAGGTTGACGACACTTGCAGCGGTTTGGACTTCAGCATTTCTCAAACCATTTGGTAGGTCCTCATGATTTCGAGGATGCTCAATTTAGTCTAGCCTTAGTTTAGACAAGCTAATGGATGTTGTCCCTAGCGTTTCTTTCGTACTTCATTTTGAAGCTTTGTAATAAGGCCGTGTTTATATATTTCATCTTCAGTTTTGAAATGATTCTTTATGTTAGATGGTTGTTCTCTTATGTTGATCTTAGTAATGATGTATCTAGTTAATAATTATATGAAGTCTATGTATACTTCATACATATAAAAAGTTTTAAATTTTCCGTTTAAAATTTTCGCAAATTTAACTAGATGAATTGATAAATGCAAGATGAGGCTTGTCTGCGACCTCTGAGAGGTCAACGACGCCGGTTGCGATCCGGATTCAGAATCCGGGTGTACAAACTTCGTATCAGAGCATGAGGTTAAATTACCTAGGAACTAAAGGTCAACACAACCACGTTACGTAGTTTCTGACTTATGATTGTGAAGCGCGCCACAATCATGATTTAGAGACTACGCGATGATAGGAAATCTTCCCTTCTTCTACTCTTTATCGTGCTATCTAGAGCTTTAACACTTTGTGTCATTCTAAGTATCTGACTTCCTTCTTGTGTGAATGCGTAGAAGAATACACATAAGAATTAGGATGACCATGTGTTCTAAGGCGCCAGACTCAAGATCTGGCCTTCCCAAGAAGGGCCATAATGGAAATGCCCAACGTGGACGAAACGTGTGTGGTGAGTGTGTTTGTTCGCATGGAGGTGAATGCATGGTAATGTCTAAAAGCCTGCTATGAGTATTGATGAGAAGGAGAAGGATAAGTTCGCTGCATACCAACTCAAGAATATGGCTTAGACATGGATTTTCTCCATAATTGTTATGCTACGATTGATTGTCGAAACAGGGTAGTGAGACTTCAGTTTCCAAATGAGTTAGAGCTTGAATGGGAAGGGTGTGGTTCAAATCTTTAGGCCAACAAGATGTTATCTAAGAGGTTAGATATACTCTTACTAAGTCTGGTTTATGTTTAACAAAACTATAAGTTTAAGTGCTTTACTGTATTTGGGGTGGTAAGTCCCTAATCGTATGTCTTATAATAGCACTATGTGAGTTAAAACGAAGTTATGTTGTATTTTATGTTGCTGTTTTTGTGTAGCATAGGCATGCTTTCTGTGTTGCATGATTTGTGAAGTGCATTAAGCTAAGTGTGATTGAGAAGGAAATTCCTCAATATCAAATATGAAGTTTCAGATAAGCTTGAATGATATGCATCATCCAAATAAGTGTGAATCAGATATTCACAAAAGATAAACGTTTAAGTATGATAAAGTAACCTTCGAAAGTCACCCTCTTTGTTTAAATGATGTGTAAGTGTCATTCGGGGACGAATGTTCCTAGGGGGGATAATATAACATTTCGGAAAATCACATGTCTAGTGAAGAGCCCAATAGGTCTTTAAGAATGCGTATTGAGGATACATAGGCATTCCAATACCCAATATTGAGAAATATTGGGCATATTATAGAAAATTGGCTAAGGAGTATTAGCCAATTTCGATATAATACCCAAATAAAAAAAAATATTGGGCATATTAGAAATATTGGCTTAAAGGGGTGTTAGCCAATTTTCTAACATTAATGATGCTTGTTTAAGAATTGTACCTGCAATAAAGGCCCTGAGCTAAAAACATATATTTCCAAGTATTCATTGAGGTATGAGGCATCTAAGTGTCAAGCCTAGATACCATAGCACATGACCATTTAAAATGATCATATAAATTAAGTAGTGTCCAAGGACATAGTGAGGATCCTTGGGACAATGAGTAAACATTCCCAAAGTAACCATAAATAATAGTTAGTTAGGAAAGTACAACCAACCCATGTGCAAGACATGTGAATAAGTGGCCAAAGAAGGGGACCACACTAACCGAATTCGGTTAGGGTAGTTGGGGGGGAACGTGTACAAGGGACCCCTCCATGTGGGCCCTAACTTCCTAACTAATTCCAGACTCTAACCTACTGCCCTAAATAGCTAACTAACCTAGTACCAAACGAAATAAACTAATTAGTGCACCCGATAACAAAGGACCAAAACCAGATTGACACTAACCTAGTACTAGTTAAAGAGACAACCTAGTACCTAACCTAGGATTGTCCAAAAGGTTAGTTATGGTCCTAACAACTTATAGGTACTTTAGTAATTACCCTAGGTTACCTAATTAATTAATTTAGCAACTTAATTAATTAATTTAAAAGGGCTAAAGCCGAAACTACAAAGGAAATTTTCAGATTTCGGTTAAGACAAGAAAGGGACAACCTAGTACCTAATCTAGGATGGTCCAAAGAGTTAGTTAAGGTCCTAAAAACCTAGGTATACTTTAGTAATTACCCTAGGCTACTTAATTAATTAATTTAGCAACTTAATTAATTAATTTAAAGGGGCAAAACCGAAATCACAAAGCAATTTCCAGATTTCGGTTAAAACAAGAAAAAGACAACCTAGTACCTAACCTAGGATGGTTCAAAGGATTGGTTATGGTCCTAAAAACTTAAGGGTACTTTAGTAATTACCTTAGGTCACCTAATTAATTAAATTAGAAATTTAATTAATTAGTTTAAATGATCGAAATGAAATTCTTATACTAACCTAGTACAACTCAAGAAACATACTAGTACTTAACCTAGGATGGTCCAAAAGGGTTAATTTTGGTTCCAATGACTTAGGGGTACTTTAGTACTTACACTAGGTTCCTAAATTAATTAAATTAAGGATTTAATTAATTAATATAAAGTCAAAATGTTGACCAAAACCATAGTCAATACCAATTTCCAGATTTGACTAGGTGTTATGTTCTCCTATGTTTAGTCAACTTAGGAGGGGCGTTTTGGTAATTGGTTAATTAGTTTATTAAATTAACTTATTAAACCTAAGTTTTATAATTCAAGATCAGTTCTTAAACATAAAAATCACGTCTAAACTCATAGAAAAGGCGACACAAAAACAGCAAGCAACGAACGAAAGAAAAATAGAAAATTTATCGATTTCTCTAGGGCCATTTCAAAGTTTCTTCAAGGTTTCATTCAAGGTGGTATTCGTATATTAAGTTCTACATATGGTATGGGTTTCTCTCCTGGAATTCTTTCTCCAAGAGTATTTTCCTTCGAACGATTCACAAGATCTTGAAAACTAGGGTTGTTCCCGTCGTTCTCGTCGAACTTCCCTTCCCTAGTATCCTTTTCGATTTCAATGTTGAATAGGTTAGAGATCACGTTGTTGGTATGTGGTGCTGGCTGTTCTTAACATGTATTGTTCTTGAATGATGAGTATCGAATGAACTTATGAACTTGTAATTGCGTAAAGTTAACCTTACCATGATAATTAAGGATCGATAATATGCTAAGATAAGTCCGTGATGTGTTAAATTAATTATGTGCCTTTGTCTGAATGTTGACTTGCTGTTGTTGTGATGTTATGAAGATGCTAAAGCCATCAAATGTTAATATGATGCTTTCCAATATATTCTTAAAACGTGACACTCAAAGCCATAAATTAAGTATTGGCTCAAAAACATATATGAAATCATATCTTGAATAAATTTGCTATCTGGTTCCAATAATGTTGGCTAACTCTATTTGGTCAAAATGAATATATGCTAATGGCTAGGAACTTATGTAAATGATTAAAAAATTGGCTAATGGTTCATACATATGGCAATTTAAATATGAACATACGTAAAAATTGGCTTATGCCAAAAAGATTGAATTGGTTAGTCTAACATACCCTATCCACACGAATTGTGAACATAAAAACATTGAATTGTTCTTGTAAGTTAATCAAAGGTTAAAAGTTCAAGTGTATTGAAAGTTTGGCTTATGCCAATAAATTGGCCTACAATATTATCTCCAAAAATATGTAATAAAATTGGCTAATGATTCCATGAAATTATATTTGAATGAATGTTTGGCTTGTGCCAATAAATTGACTATGAAGTTATTTCCAATTTTTCTAGGCCAATACTAATCATATGTCAATCTTGTGTAGTGATACGCTCAAATTTACTTCTCAAATAAGAAGTAAAGTGGTCGTATCAAGTAAAGAACCCAACTAATGAGGTTGAGATCGATCCCACAAGAAAAATAGTTCAGACTTAACTTTATTCTATTATTACTATTATTTAGCCAACTATTTTCCGAGAAATAAAGAGACAAAAAGGGGGATTTTATTTCTAAATTAATGAAAATGATTAACTAAATAAAAATGGACACCTAACAGATTCAGCTTTCGAAGTTTAATCAAATTATAAAAGTAACTAGGGCTTTAGTGTTCCCCACAGGTTCCTAACTGGGTAAATCTAACTATAACAATTCTATCTTGATATCTTGCATGTAAAGTGATAAGTTACGTATCTCTAAATCCTTGGTCCGGCATCTAGAGAATTTCACTCCGCACCTTGGTCCGGCTACGTGTGTTGCTATACTAACCCTTATCTTTACCTCATATTAAACATCGTAATCAGTATTTGACTAAGTTATTAACTCGTACCAACCAATACTAGCCTATTAGATAGTCTACACTAAATCTATGTTGATAATTCTTTTCCTATTATGTACCTCCTTGGTCTGGCAAGTAGCATTAAGGCGAGTTCTAACGTTGGCCATCCGTTAAAAAGACTTCTACACGAAAGAATTATCAATACATGCAAGACACCAATCTAGAATTGTTATTTAAGTTAGATTTTTACCTTGTTATTCACCCATGGTTCCCACTTTCCATTTACCCCATCCCCAACAAAAGATATGCAATTGTCCCCAATGCATAAAAGATCTAAACAACGCAAAAGGGTAAGTGAAGCAAACCTGAGGCGCTAAGCGCCGGCGATCAACAAGCTGGTGGGTCCGGTTCACTAGAACCCACTCCCTGCGTAGTCTGGACATCCTCAGTAATGTCCTCAGCATCAACAGTACCATCAGTAGTGCCTCCCACAGAATCTACAAATTTGGAGCTAGACGCCCCGGCAGCTACTTCTACAGCCCTCAACTTATGGGCCTCCTCATCAGCAATTGAGGCTCTCCTCGCAGCCTCCATCTCACGGCGCTCCTTCTTCCTCGCCCTAACCTCATCCTCCTCTCGAACCCTGCGTCTCTTGGCATGCTCTCGTGGGGGAGGTGGTGTAACATCAGAAGTGGCAAAAAGAGCAGCTATCACTGTGTCATCAGCAGGATCTGCAGAAGGGGCCTCAGACTCAGGCACCCTCGCCTCTAAGATCGTATCCAGATCAGCCCGCAGACTCTCAACCGCATCCTGAAGGGTCGACATGTCCACCGGAGGTGCTGGTCAGGCTAGCACTCGCAACTCAAAAGCGTCCAAGCGCTGATGTACCTCTGCGATCTTCCTCTCTGTGTGTTGTACCATCTTGCGCTCCATGCGCTCCTCTGCCTCAACAATAGTCTTCTGCATCCAAGGTTGGATGTGATGCATAAGTGTAGCCATCTGTGCCTCAAGTTTCTGGACCCTAGCAAGTGGGACCAGATTGGCGGAAGGATCCGAGCGAGAGGAGCTCGGGGCAGTGCTACTACCCGGGATAGACTCGACCGGAGTAGTGTCAGCGTGTGCAGAAGCATCCTGGGAAGCCACATGGGCATGCTCTATGGTGTCGGCCAGGTTCTCACCAAGTGGAACCACCTCCGGGCGGGGCCCTCTGCGTGGGGCCAACTCATTGGCCTCATCTCTGATGAGGCCGGTGTCAACATTTCCTTGCGGGGTCCAGAGCTGGTCAATGTGCCAAATGGGCACGCCTGCGGATCTGCACAAAGAGAAAATCATGCAAGGAAAAGGGTAAGTCGTGGTGACCTTGAAGGCCCTCTCATGCATGACCTCTTGGAGAAGCCAAGCGAAATCGACCTCGAACCCTGCCATCATTGCGGCCATAAGAACTGCACCATCCCAGGTGACGATATTATCAGCAGCAGTGGGGGAGAGACAATGGCGGACTATCAACCAAAGAAACTTGGCCGTAAAGGTCAAGTTGGCCTTCCTGATGGCTCCCTTCGGCTCCATCACCCAATCCGCAGCCTCTCCATCAATAGATAAGTGCTGGGCCATCCACCTCTTGGTGGTCTGTCTCAGTGAAGGCTCGCGTAAGAACCGGCCTTCTTTGAAAATTTGCCACCGGTAATCGAACACGGCGGTGAGAGGTGTGCTGGTGGTGTCACTATCCGTGCCGTACAGATATCGGCGGATGGCTGGTAGGGAGATGTCGACCTGTATGTCGCGTACTCGGACGTGCTCAAGTGGGGCCTGTTTGGCGGGGGCAGACCGCCTATCTATTTGTGAGCGGAGAGTGGCCACATAAGAGGCATAGAACTCTCGGACTAACTCCTCACTGTAGCGGCCCAAAGAACGAGCCGTCCACTCCAGCCGGTGTCTGGTGAAGAGAGTGTGAATGTCTGGCATGGTGGGGAGACTTCTCGTGAGGACCCGCCTCTCCAGTGTGAGGGTCCGTGTCATGACGCCTTTGTCATTGAGCACCTTGGCGTCTAAGTATACTTTGTATTTCCCGTCGACACACCACCGGTTGGGCTGATGGGCAACCGGGGCAGGGACTCCAGTTGGTGAGCTAGGGGTGGAGTCAGTGCTAACAGCCTCATCATCCGAGGCAGACTGTGTAGCTGTGGCGTGGGCAGAGGCTTCTGCGGACCCGGAGGCTTCCTCTGACCACCAAACTCCTAAGGAGCCAGATGCTCCTTCGTCTTGGGCAGCTGACCCAGAAGGTGTGCCTGTCAGTGTGCACTCCTCATCAGACTGGGAGGCAGTGACTACATCGGGCGCCACCTTCTTGGGCGTGACTCTCGGTACACGTGGAGCTCGTGCTGTAGTAGCAGTGCCTGGGGGCACGTACTCTGGATCATGCTCATCATCAGAGCCTATCACCAATCGAGCAGACGGGGCGACAGATTTAGAAGGCCCATGTGCATAAACGCGATCTTGTTTAGGTGCCATGAGAGGTAGTACCTGTAACGAATCATCATTAGTACTTGAAAGATAAAACATGACAAAAAAAATGAGACAATAATACACAGAAACTCAAACCAGTGATAACAGCTCTGAAGTAGCAGTAAGGCACGACGGACCTGATGACGGCCCGTCATGCGTATGACGGACCGTCCTGCGGTCCGTCATGTAATACTCAGTAGTATAGAGTATCAGAAGGATGGTCTCAGACTGATATGACGATTGTTCAGGACGGGCCGTCGTGGGTATGACGTTCCGTCACATGTGTCCGTCAGTGGACACTTAGAAAATGTGTGGAGACCCTTATGACAGGGGTCTCTGACCGATACGACGGTTATGCAGGACGGACCGTCATGGGTATGACGGTCCGTCACATGTGTCCGTCAGTGGACACTTAGAAAAAGTGTGGAGACCCTTAGGACAGGGGTCTCTGACCGTCACGACGGTTGTGCAGGACGGACCGTCGTGGGTATGACGGTCCGTCATATGTGTCCGTCAGTGGACACTTAGAAAAAGTGTGGAGACCCTTGGGACAGGGGTCTCTGACCGTCACGACGGTTGTGCAGGACGGACAGTCGTGGGTATAACGGTCCGTCACATGTGTCCGTCAGTGGACACTTGGAAAAAGTGTTGAGACCCTTAGGACAGCGGTCTCTGACCGTCACGAAGGTTGTGCAGGACAGACCGTCGTGGGTACGACGGTCCGTCATCGGGTTGTCGTGCTGTCATTCAGAGACATAACTGGGGGATGCCACATTCACCCCATGTGAGTCAAAACAAAGACCCAGAAATTCTCTAACACTCTTGAACCTAAATACCTATCAAATTTACAAGTTTTAAAGCCCTAATTTTCTCTAGTTTTATCCAGGCATTTTGTGGAATTAATACCCTAGGTTGACAATATATATTCAAAGAGCAAAAGACCCATATGCTAATAATAAAGAAAAACAAAACAAACTAAGTAAATGGGTGGAGTTTGCAGGAACACATACCTTGGAAGAGGAGAAAATAAGACGAAAGTGATGGCACCCAACAGAGAAGACTGAGAAGCACAGCAGCAGACTCCGACCAAGAAGGGAGATTTGGGAGGGAAAATGGGAGAATGTGGGGAATTTGGGAAGAGAAAGCAGTTGAAAGGCTCAAATGGGGGAAAGAGGGAAAGAAACTGGTAAATGAAGGGGTGGGGGGTTTAAAACGTTAAAAACTTTTGAAATTCATCAGCCGGGTCGGGTCGGGTAACTGGGTAATGAAGTGACGAAACCCGATGACGGTCCGTCGCATATGTGACGGTCCGTCATAGTTCCGTCGCATGTGCCCTAATTCTTAAAAAATACTAAGAGCGTACCTGGCACGACAGAATGCGACGGTCCGTACAGGCGTGACGGTCCGTCGATGTATCCGTCAGTGAATGTGGCAGAGTAACTTTCTGCAGAAACTTCCTGTAGATTGCTACCTGAAAATTTACAACCCATTAATAGAAAATTGCCTACCGCTACTGGAAAGAAAAACTATAAAGTGGTTAGATGATAAATATTGGGTTGCCCTCCCAACCAGCGCCTGATTTAACGTCGCGGCACGACTGAGGACACTCGATTACTCAGACTTCATCAAGATGATATGCCTCAATCACCTCATTCGCCGATTCCGCATGACCTATATAGATTTTTAGACGTTGTCCGTTCACCTTAAACCGCA
>JAJJBR010000094.1:0-17011 GCA_022817965.1 Solanum lycopersicoides | reverse complement strand
GTTGCAATAGTAGCTTTTTATCAAAGGGTACTTTTGATTCTTTAACTCTCATTATTTGGATGTTTTATTAATGTTATTAATTTTTTTTTTGTTTATTGCTTGTGATTCATATATAGATATGATATGATTGTAATGTGTCTAAAGCTTGAGATTCTGAAAGTTACTAGCAATGAGAAAAGCTTTTGAAGTAGCCTAACCAAAACATTCTATTCGACACGACATCTACGAATAAGTGCATGGTACTTTGTATAACTAAGATGAAATAAATAAGAGAAATAGATGATTATGAGACACCATAGAGGTAAGAAATTTATTTATTTTTGAATGTTACATATCTATATTCCTTCCTTTCTGTCTTTCTATCTTTTTCATTTATTATGCTCTTTTGTAATATCATAGTTCAATGTTTGCCTTACAGATGATGCACGATATTGGTAGATTGAGTTTCATTATTCCTTTCATTTAAGTGTATCTCCACTCCTTGGCATCAGTTTATTAGAGAAATGAAATATAGACATTGATTGTAAAACACATTAGATGCTTTTTGCTATTTTTGCATATTTATTTTTGGTAGATTCTATATATAGACATGGTAATTTGTTCAAACATTTTTATGGAATTTAAATTAGGACAGAGGCTCACATTGAATTGACATTTTGGGATAAAAGAGGGACAAGCATAGGAAACAAATAGGAGAAATAAGAGCTGAAGATTCCATGGCAGACTCTGGATTACCTTTAAGACCATATTCATCTCTTTCTAGATCTATGGGAAAAAGGTGACTTGATGAATCATATTTTCCAAAAGCAGACTTCTTTGTAGACTAATGATGTACTGTTATGATACTATAGTTAATTGTTCATGTTGTATTATGAGGGTAAAAATATCACATCAATGTTGGTAGTATATATATATATATATATATATATATATATATATATATATATATATATATATATATATATATATATATATATATATATATATATATATTACTTTACTCTATTATATAAGCCAACAAGGGTTGGATGAACGCTGCAATTAGATATTGTACGCAGGGTTTTCTTAGTGGTACTTGTTTATTAATTATTGAACAATTTTTACTTTCCATAGACCTATTTGCTTGACATACGTGTTTTCTTTTTTCTTTTTCCCTGCAAACTATGTGTATACCAAAGCTTTTGCCATTTTTCCCTTTGTGTTTTCACTTTTGAACCCTCTCATTTTTGACAATTGCTTTCAATTTAGTTGTTTTGTGAATATGTGATTCTACTTATATGTGATAGTTCCTATGTTCGATTGTACAATCAAAATTCGGTTACATACCTCAAAATTCATCCGGGTGTTTTCTTTTTTTTCTTTTCAATTGTAAGTCTTAAATGTTAGACTAAGAAAATGAGATCATAGCTACAGATTTCAAACACAAGATATAAAGTCATATTGTGTGCTTAATTCTTTTCAATTTTTTGAGAAATTAAACATTTTCAGAGGACATTGTTGTGCTGTGAGATTTGTCCTTTCTTAAAATGAATATTAAGTGACATTTTCATAACTCTGTGATGTATTATCGCGAGAAATTCAACAACAATAATGTATATATTAAAATACATTTTGCACGATGTAATGTTAAAATGACTTTTGATTAATTTAAGATAGATTTATTTAAAATTTCAGATGTCCCAGGTTTTAGTGTCCTTCTAATATACTACTTGACATGATATTATGAAGATTAAGGTTTTCATATGTTAACTGCAATAGCACTAAATCACTTGCAAATATGGTCTTCACAAGCAAAAATATTGATGTGAATGAGTGGTTCACTGAACGAACAATCAAGCACTTGTCACATTTCTTGATCTCTTGGACATTTTATTAAGTGTAATGTTATCCCTATACTTGATAGTGTTTTCGTTGGTGATTCAATTATGTGTTTTGATTGTTGAAGTAAATGCTTCAGCAAGACTAATTAGCCGATGCCCAAGGATGGAATATAAGGAACATGAAATGTGACTACAAATATCAAAGTTTTTATTCTTAACTCCTTAAGAGTGACAAACAAAGTTGTTGAAATATGAGTCACGTATAATAGATGTTGGAATGTATGCGTCGACTTATGTTAATGGGACTAGGTCCTCAATATGGTACTAACAATAATAAAGAATTAATACAGAAAGTAAAGATTGACAAGCAACTTTACATGGAAATCTCCTTGCTCAAGGGAGGAAAACCATGACTTGTTCTCAACAGGACTTTTCAAACCGCTTCCACTAAGCTTCAACAAACAAAAGTAAAAGTCGGTTACAACAAGATTTCTCCACTAAGTAATACTTCCTATCACTTAGCTGAGCCTGAGTAGATACAACACTGCTCTCTATACTAATCCTACTTGATTAATATAGACTTGAAGTAAGAACCTAAGTTACCCTTAACCTAGCCCTTACAATGATTTACCCGTGTTTGAAACATTTCTTTCACAATTGAAAGGAATCCTATAATATAAGAACGATTACAAGCAAACAAATGCAGAAAGTACAAAAAGCAATGAAAGCACTTCTATCAGTTCCCTTGTTGTTCTTGAAGCTTGAAAATGTCTCTCTTTGAATGAATGAGTAAATGAGTTGTTGTTTGTTTGATTTATACCATGAAGAGTTATTACCCATCAAACAAACAACCTCGTCACTTCTGATTGGTGAAGTACTCTGCGGCTTCACCAACTTCCTGATGCAGACAACTTTTACAGTTGTCCAGCACTTTGACAACTGGACGAGTTCTTCAAATTCTGCAGAGGATTAGGTCCCTACACTTGTGAGAAGATCTAAGACTGGGCAACGGAACGGGACGTACCGGTACCGTTCCGGTTCGTTCCGGTTCATCCCGTTTCGGTTGTCTATGGGACGGGCCGGGATAGTCTAAACCGGTACACGGAACGGGACGGAACCGTAGTTTCGTACCGGTGTACCGGTACCGGTTCATCCCGGTTCATTCCGGTTCCGGTCCGGTCCGGTCCGGTTCCGGTCCGGTTTATTTAATATATATTAATTTTTTTATATTTTATATTTTATATAATTTATATTTATATTTTTTATAAATTATATTTTAAAATTTAAATTTTTTCAAATTCCCCGCCCCTGCCCGCCCTACCCGCCCCTGCCCGCCCTGCCCGCCCCTGCCCGCCCCTGCAGCCTGCAGACTGCAGTCTGCATAAAGCAGCACTGCAGCTGCAGTGCAGGCAGCCCCCCCCTGCCCCCTACCCTTTTCCCGAGAACAGCTTTAAAGTTTAAACGGAAAAATTAAAACGGCTAGTTTTTTTGTTGTATAAATTAGAGTTGTGTGTAAAAATTTTATAATTACAAGTTTACAACTTACAAATATAAGTCTGAGTATTTGAGAGAATATATTTTCCAAATTACATTCATATTTATAACTTATATCATTTGGTCATTTGGTGTATTTCGGAGGAGGAATCTTCTTCAAATTTCAAGTTTCGACATCAATATTTTAATTTTCATTATAATCGTTTGTTCTTATACAAACGTTTGGTAACTTCGTTCCACTCTCTAATCTTATATTTATTTTTTGTATTTATTATTTAACTTGTAAGTTGTTCTTGTTATATTATTGTTCTTGTTAAGTTTCGTATTTTATAATTTATAATTTTATATCATGGAGTCTTCTAAAAAAAGTGGAAGTAAAAAAGGTCTAGTAGAATCAGTAAAAAAATTAGTTAAAAAAACTAACAAAGGTGCTAGTTCGTCTAAATCTAAAATTCCTCTTGTTAGAATAAATACAGATGAATTTACGCATGTGAATGAAACTAGTTTTTCCCGTCCCGGTCCTATAAATATTAATTCAGATAGTCCGACTCCCCATGAACTCTATGAAAGACATTATGGTATTAATCAAGAAAATGAAGAAGTGGAAACGGATGAACAATTAAATTTAGATGAAGAAGTAGATTTAGATGATACACCGACTAGCCCCGCCGCCGACCTCAATACAGTCAATAGTATAGGTATTGAAGCTCCACCTCCGGTTGGAACTACTCGTCCCCCTATTATTCCAACTAGAGGTAAGACCAAGGTACAACGTTCTTTAAAATCACATGTGTGGAAATTTTGTTATTTGAATGAAGAAAAAACTTTTAGTATATGTAATCTTTGTAAACAACATTTTAAATATACATCTGGTGGGACGGGAGGTTCAACGGGGGGATTAAAAAAACATTTGATTAACAAGCATAGTAAAGAGTGGTTTGCATATATGTCTTCTCTTGAAGGTGTTGGAAATTGTAATGTTGAAGAATCGGTTAGAGGATCAAATATGGTTCAAAGTGAGTTAAATACTTCGAACCCAAGTGGTCCTCTTACACATCGAACCTATAACAAGGATCGTGATCGTGAAAACTTTGCTAAAATGGTTGTTGTTTGTGGTTTACCTTTTAGTTTTGGAGAACATCCGGGTTTTATTGCTTATATTCGTGAAACATATAATCCTAGTTTTCAAGGTTTATCAAGAAGCATGGTAAAAAGAGATATTTTCGAATTTCAAGAAAAACATTGTCAATATTTACGTGCCTATTTTGAACTAATGGATTGTAGAGTTGCTATTACTACTGATATGGGTCGTAGTCCTAATGGTTTTGATTATTTAACTGTTACTGCGCATTGGATCGATTATAATTGGAATTTACAAAAAAGAATTATTGGTTATAAAATTTGTCAAAAGAAAAAAACCGGAATTTATATTGCTACTACTGTGTTGGAAATTTTAGATTTTTTTGGTCTTTGTGATAAAGTCGTTAGTATTACTTTAGATAATGCCTCTGCTAATTTAAATGCTATTAATTTGCTAGAACCTAGACTTTGTCCTATTAGTAAATATGCTTTTCATGTTAGATGTGCCGCGCATATATTAAATTTGGTTGTTAGTGACGGTGTGAAATTATTTGAAAATAGTTGTGATAAAATTGATAATGCTTGTTTTTACATTTTTCATATGAATAGTAGTAGTAGAATTAATCAATTTAAAGAACTTTGTAATGCATTTAAACTTCCGTTTAGAAAAGTTCCGAAGCATGTAAAAACTAGATGGAATTCCTTTTATGATATGCTTGAAGTTGCTTATGCATATAGGCAACCTATTACTACGCTATTTAATAATCATAATGCTTATCCTGAATTTAAAATTAATGATAGTGATTGGGATGAAGTAAATGAACTTAGAATATTTTTGAAATCATTTTATGATGCTACTAAAATTTTTTCTGGAATATATTATCCTACTATTTCTGAAATTTTAATACACATATGTGAGATTTCATCTATTTTTTGTGAATATAAAACAAATACTTTATTCACCTCTGCTATTGAAGTTATGATTACAAAATTTAAAAAATATTTTTTTCCTATTCCTCAAATTTATTTAACTGCACTTCTTTTCAACCCCGAATATAAAGAATATGGTGCAAAAGCTTTAGTTGAATGCATTTATCAGAATTTAGATATTCAACCTGAAGAAGAACCTGATTTGGTAACATGTCAAAATAGTATAAAATACTTTGCAAAAGAAATGTATGATAAATATTCATTCTTAGATAATGTTGAAAATCCTCAAACGTCTACGAATCAAGTAGGTGCTCATGGACGAGTGAAACATAAACTTGGTCTTGACTCTTCTAATAAATGTGAATTTGTTAAATATCTTGAACAGGGTACATATGATATTACAAACGATAATGGTATACCGGAACTATTGAACTGGTGGAGAAATCGTGGAGCTCAATATCCAAAACTTAGTAGGATGGTGAAGGATGTGCTTGCAATTCAAGGATCATCAGTAGCTTCGGAGGCAGCTTTCAGCGCGGCAAGATTTCAAATTGGAGACCACAGATATTCGTTAGCAGAAGACAGCCTGGAGATATCAGTGTTATTTAGAGACTGGATAAATGCTGAGCGTAGAAATCAAGGACTTCCAAAGTTAGATAGTCAATTTGAACTTTTCATAGATTCAGCTATTGGATGTGGTAGTGATGATGGCATCGAAATTCAAGATCGTCAACGAGCTTTACCAAGACCAGAAGTTGATCACAATCAATCCCTAGCTGAGTTAGAAAGAGGATTTACGGGACTATACAACTATTAGTATTACATTCGAGACATAGTTGAAACAGAACCCTTCCTAGAAGGTGGCTGCGTAAGCTATGTACTCTACTAATAGTTGTAAATTGAAATTGTAATTTGTTACAAATTTAAATAAATTAAATTGATATTTTTTAATTTTTGTAAATGTTTTATCCTTATTTTAATTTACTTTTTTAAAATTACAAATTTTATTTATTTAATATTTACAAGATACAAGTTATAAATATAACTTATAAAATAAATATTAATGAATATAAGTAATAACTTATAAAGTATAAACTTCAAAAGATTTAAATTTTGAAAACTTTATTAGATTACTTGCAAACTTAACAATAATCTAAAAAATTAATAAAATATCTTTAAAATAAACTTAAGTTAAAAATTATAGTATAAATTTAAAAACTATTAATTTATACTTAAAAAATAAAAATAAATTATATTTTCGTAATTTAAAAAATATCGTCCCGTTAATCCCGTCCCGTTCCATCCCGGTCCGTTCCGGTTCATTCCGGTTCCGTCCCGGTATATAGTGGAACGGGACGGAACCGATGAACCATCCCGGTAATTCCGGTCCGGTTCATCCCGGTACCGGTCAAAAATCCGGTCAACGGATTCCGGTCCGGTCCGGTACCGATTCATTCCGGTTCGGTGACCCGGTTCCGGTCCGTTGACCAGTCTTAAGGAGATCATCAAAACATCGAGAAGCACGAAGCTCTTATAAATTTCCCCCCCTTTGATGATAAAAAACAACTTGCATAACTCCTCACACGAGTGAGCACACATTCATCCAAAAAAAAGTTATGTTCCCCCTTAATCGATGTCGGGCAGGGCCTGTACCTATCAAGAACATAACAAAACAACATACACATTTTCCCCCTTTTGACATCATTGAAAAGGAGAGACAGTAAACATATGAAAATCAGCACACCAGCTAGACAAGAGACACATAACCATGCGTATGAAAGCATAAAGAGATAATAAAATCACTCATGAACAGGGCAGTTAAAAACAAAAAACATTAGATCATATATACTAGCCACTGATTTAAGCCACAAGAGTTGAGTACATAGGAGTTGACAGAAACAACAAGACACATTTAGGATGGAGGGGGAATGGGGTTGAAGGTGCGCATAAGCAAAACCATCCACTCATTTGCATCCTCATGAGCTTTGATGAGATGCTTATTGAGAGTCTGGATTTCCTCACTAAGTGAGGCATTCTTGGTTAGCAACAGTGCATTCTCATCCCTCAACTTGCTTATCACCTCCTCATTATCTTGACGGGTACCAGGTCCGCTTGAGACCGCCTTCTGAAGTTCAGACTTGAGTGTGGCAATTTTGACCTCCTTGGCATTGAGAATGTTGGTAAGATCATTCACCTCTCGTTTGAGAGTTGCCTGCTGTTCAAGAACCACTGTAACTTGAGATCGACCCTGAGTCTGGCCTTTCATACACTCACACTCCAGTAGTGTAGCCTTGGTGAACATTTGTTTAGTGGTACCTGGTACCCCGATTTCTAACGGTACTTCAAAAATTGTTAAACACGAAGTTCTGAAGATACCCATAGGGAATGCCATGCTTTGCTTGTTTCCATGTCATGACCCTGTGTTTGTGCTCGAGCATGAGGGAAGGCTAGTTTATCTCTCCAAGATTAACAAGTTTCTTCATGAGAAACAAGTCTGCCACAGATGCTACATTGCGCTTCTATGTTTTAGGAACTAGCACTTTGTTGACGAACTGCTCCGGCTATTTGAACACATCACTTAATATAGACGGTTGGGAATCTCCTCTAAGTGATTCTAAACTTTGAATAGCCACCGATTCTGCCCCTTTAATTAGGATACCCGATTCCAGATGTAAGGTCCCGAAAATGACTTAGGTGAATCTAGAGCCTAACGTGGTTGTCATGATGGTCTAAAGTCCTAAATTAGTGTATAATGTGTTATTGAGGCAGTATCTAAGAGTTTAGGTGCATTGGAAGCCAAACGTCAAGGGATGACCAAGACGTTCGACGACTAAGTCACCTAAGTGCCTCATATGTGGTTGTATGTGTTTATGTGTGATGCATGAGCTTATATTGTACTTAAATGATTTTATATGGTGTATAGTCAGTGTGTCGAGTTTCGTGAAGTTTGGAGGTCAAACGCTCAAGAACGTCCATGACGTTCAAAAGATGTGCCTTGAAATGACCTTGTGTGTCTAAGCATGTTTCGTCGAGTTTTACGTGTTTGTTTTGGATGAAACTCATGTGGCAGGTCCTAAACTCGTATACGTGCATGTTTAGGTTGGAAACGTCCGGGTACGACTCCATGTAGGACCTGCAAGAGGCCCTAGAGGAGGACCCCATCGACGGGGCGTGGGTGAGACCACGGACCGTCGATGGTCTCGTCGATGGTGCTATGTGTTCTGTGTGTTCCATGTTAGTTTTCTGTTAAGTTGAGGGGTGAAGTTGTAAATTCACCCCATGCCCCTATAAGTCTTTGGACGGTTGTTTTGAGTGTTTATGGGTATTTTAAGAGTATATAAGTCATTGAACTCTCAATTAAACCCTAACACTAAGATCAAAACATATTCCCTCCAAAAGTTCTTCCAAAAACCTCCATGAGAGTTCAAAGTGAAGATGAAGCTTGAATATGGATCTTCAATGGAGTTTCTTCTTCAATTAGCATTGGGTTCTTCAAATAAGGTATGTGAGTTCTTCATCTAAGGCTTGCTATCACCTTAGAGCCAATTTCAAAGATGATTTTCAAAGGATTTCAAAAAGATGAAAAAGTCCAATTTCTACTCTAAATCTTGGGTTCTTGCATGAAAGGTTTTCAAACGTTAAGATATGATGTTATTGATTTTTAATTGATGTTTTCCAATGAAATTCTCCATGAACCCTTGATCTTCTCAATTCTCTAATTTTCACTAATATATGGGTGAATTGATTATGCTTTGAGATTTATGAATTCATGTGTAGATTGTTATGGGCTTTTAATTCATGTATAGATTATGTATGTATGATGTATAGGCTGTTTCAATTTGATTAATTGAGTAATGAATACTCTTAGATCTATTGCTTGTTAAGCCTATTGAATTGATATGAACTTAATGCTTATAGATTCTAGTGTAGTTTTCTATGGGCTTTCTAATGATGTAAGGATTGTATTCAATTGATATCTAATTGGTTTTAGATTGGTAAATCTATATTGAATTGAATTAGATTCATTGAGTATTATGATTTATGTATTGAATTGATGTTCATGGCCATGGGTAAGGGCCGTATGATATTGAATTGGATGATTTAGCTTTGGATTGAAGTGGTGATATCAAGTGGGTGGTATGCTGACCTAACTCTCTTATTATTATGTATAGATATGGTAATTTAGCTCTTGGATTATATGTGATTGGTTTGGTACACTTATGGTGGCGGTGTTATGTGAATTGATGTGGCCTTGTCGGCGTTATTTTAAGTATATTGAAGATCATGGCCTTGTCGGCACTACTTGAAGTATTATTTTGATTTGTGTAGTTGATTATGTGAAGTATGATTATATCTACCTATATGTGAAAGTATGTGTTATTCTATTGATACTATTTAGGTAATTATGTTATGCTATGACTATGTGTTAAGTGTGTAGTCTTAGAGTTGATACATGGTTGTTCCTAACTATATGAGTCTATAATGGTTATGTTGATGATGTTAAGGTAATGAATAGGTTGACATAAGGTTGATAAGGGTCATTATTAAGTATCTAAAGAATGTATGTTATATGTGTTAAAGTGAAGTATGTGGTGTCTTGTTTAGGTAGACTTGTGTCCCTTACTTGATGCTTGTATGAATATGATATGTGATGTCTTGACTTAGGAACCTAAAGTGTCTTAGTATTGAGTGAATGAATATTAGGTGAGACCTTGAATGATGATAAGAGGGTCCCTTATGTGAAACCTTGAACCATGTGGTAAGGTTATGAAACTTAAAGTCGAAAAACGTAATGGTATCCTTCATGTAATGAATGATGGACTTAAGGTTGATTGGCTGGAACGGCATCATATCATACCTTAGGAAAGTCATGATGAGCTTCTTGTCGCCATAGTGAGATAGCCCTAGTGGACCTTGCTTTGGTAGGGTAAATGTATTGGGTCATGAACATGATATGGGACCCATTTGTGTGAACCTTAATGTGACTTAATCTATGAGAACGAAGGCTAGCACCGAGTGAGTATGGTAAGGGAAGTAGTTCTAGTTAAAGAATGAGACTAGATTACAAAGCATGCCCTTCATATTCCTTAACGATGTGCCTACATGGGATGTGTCTATGTTCTACCATTGGCAAGTAGAACACCCTCCATCGGAGTAGGTTACAACTCCGGATTCCATGCTTTGCTACCATGGTCTATGTCGGTTATTGCCTATTCTCATCATATGGGATACTTACTAGCATTAGAGAAGTTCTATGAAGTTTAGGTGGTGGTATGGGACGCTATCTAGACATTGCACAATAGGCTTTGAAGATGTTAGTGAGAGTCCCTAGGTCTTATTTAAGACCATTACTTGAATGTCATTATGTGATGAATGTCTCTTGAATGAACTAAGTAATGTAATGAATTAAGTTAAGAAAGAATGTTAAATGAATAAGTACTTATCTAGAGTAGTTAAGGGTTGTCTAGTTAAGGTGTGAAGGGGGCAAACGAATGGTCACTTCATCTCTTACTTAGATAAGTCTTAGTAATGATTCTAGTTAAGGAAATGTGATTGATTATGTGGACATGATCCTAACCTATGTAAGTCTTAAGGATTACTTAGGTAATCTTGAAGAGGTCAATCATGGACATTCTCTTCTTGAGTTACTTGAGTAGGTCTTTGGATAACCTTTGAAAGGAGAATGTCATGTTTGATGTATGCTATTGTATTAAGTGAGAATGATTCTATCCTAGGTAGTCTATAGGATCCCTTGTGTGTGTGTGATAGGGATTGTATGGGCGGTCGCTCCACACTCACCCAAGTGAACCTTGGAATCACCTTTGGTAGGAGGATCTCATGTTTATGTGCTTGATGTATTGTAAGTGTGTATGTGTCTCATTCTAAGTAGTCTTAAGGATTGTTTAGGCATGCTTTGAGAGGGTGTATGGGCGGTCTCTCTTTGCGTTGCTTAAATGAGTCTTAGGATAACTTTTAGTGAGGGAATTATATGTAAAAGGGCACATAAAGTGGAATAAGGAACTTCACTGTACAGTGAAGGGGACTTCACTGTAACAGTGAAGTAGTTACTGTAATGTTGTTTAAAATATGGATAATTGCTTAAATGATTTCTTATGTATTTCTAAAGTGTTAAATGTTGTTCTTATGATTATAGTATGATGTTTTAATCAAAATTTATGAAAAGCATGCTATTGACTAAATGTCCCTTTTTCATGGTTTTTGCATGACTTCCATACTTAGTACATATAATGTGCTAACCCCTTCTTTTCCCTTTTTGACTAAAGTGTAGGAAATTGGAAGTCTTGATTTGCCATGAAGGATGGTTAGGTTTCTAAGGGTTGAAGATGAAGTATTGGTGAGTCCTCATCGATTCGAGGACAATATCCACATGATCCATTATGCCTTAATCTTTACTTTATGTCTTGTATGGACTTAGTCTCAGGTGTTGTATACTCTAAAGTTTAGATAGTTCAAGGGGTTATTGTAAAGGTTTAATGTTTTAATGAAAGTCTTCCGCTTGCGTATTGTTTATTGAAAGAGTTCTTCGTGTGTGAAGAAAGTTTAAATTCTTACTCATTTTAGTATGTTATTATGCAATGAATGATCCGAGAGGCTTAGATGAGACTTCTTGAAGTCTCATTTGCCGTGTGATGAAATCAAGGATACTCTAACTTCTAGGGTGTACTTGAGGGTCGTGACACCAGACCTCTACCTTCAGGCAAGTCTCCCTAAAAAAGCCTTTCAAACATTGTAGAGGATTTTTCCATTTACGCACCGTCAACGTCTTTAGATAATGGTTCATCACTAGGCTTTGCCATCGACTGTGCCTCAAAGGTTTGAGAACCACCCTCAGATAGAACTAATGTAGGAGAACAAGGTAATGCACCCTCAGGTTGAAAGACTGAAACTTCCCCAACTGCAGTCACAGGGATATCAGACATAACCTGTCACATTCGGTAAGTACCCCCTAGATGTAACCAGCGTCGTCGTCTTCGGAGAGGACTAGGACTAGCCTCTTTGCATTCATCATTACATTCATAGGTTAAAAATGCAGAAAATTTAAAACTTTTCTTCAATATCTATCATGAGGTTTACATAGACCTCTCGCACACACATAATATATTCATATCGAGTATACATAGACCCTTCGTATAAGAAGATTACATAGTCTTCTACTTTTATGGAACACATATATATAAGCTACATAACATAGTTCTAAAACGGATGATTAATATCATAACCATCTAAACGAGAGTATAACAATTGGGCATAGCCCATACATCAATACAATAAAAGCCACATATAGGCTATACAATCTTAGTACTCAAATTAAAGAGAATGAACAAAGTGTCTTTAAGACTAATCAACATCCAATACTAGAAAGTGGCATTATCCTCGAAGTGGTGAGGACCTACCCAACTTGGAGAATGAGAATCCAAGTCTTCCTTCAAAAGTCGTCACGAACCCTTCAACGATCGGAACCTAAAAAGTTGGGGAAAAAGGGAGAAATGGGGTTAGCACATCACTTGTACTAAGTATAGGACCATATGCACACACAACATAGAAATCATGTTAAAATGGGACATTTCATTAAAACATGCAAATTTACTTTGAAAGCCTTATGCACATTCAAGAACCAATACAAGTCATTAGTACATATTCATTAAGTCAAGACCATGTACATCACAAAACCAACAATACTAAGTCTAGTCAAGTCAACATGCATATCAACATAATTGAGTTCATAATCAAGAAACCTCTATCATCAATTTATAATATCAACAAGCATGTATAAGAGTTCATAACATCATGACCAAAGTAAGACCATTACTCATGAACCCTCATTAAGTCCACTAGTGCAACGACTAAGAAAAGCCCCATAACCTCACTCAATCAAGTAAACTTAACAAGAACCATAAAAAATTCCCAACTTTATACATCATATCATTTAAGAGTAAACATCATCATACTTTAGCAATAGAGACCAAACACATGTTCATAAGTGGAACCAACATCACATAGTGTCATTAACATGTAAAATCATCATATACATATTATTTACATTTATAAGCATATACAAACATAAAAACATTCTGCTAAGACTTCCCTCAAGGCTAACTAGTGCAATGTATAGGTAGAGTCCCATACCCATACTTAGACTAAGCTAAACCCCTTAGGTCATCCTAGTAAGAGTTCACTTCATTACCTCATTTTACCTTTTGTGAACATCTTGCCTTAACCGACATAGACCACATGAGCTAATCTGGAATCAAGTGTCATGGAACCCTACACCGAAAGAGGGCGGACTAGTTGCCAAGGTAGTATCAAAACATGAACATAGCATCAATGTAGATCCACTAACTAGTATTCCTATGGGGGCAACATAGTTCAAGAACTAGGAGATGTAATTGGGACCCTCTTTATGCTACATACATTATAGTCTCCAATCTCATGAGTACATTAGTGATCCAACCTTCCCTATGTGGGAAGGGACACTCCTCACTCTAGTTCACTCGGTGCTAAGCTAGAGTCCCTTGATGTCTTTGAGTCTTTATTAAACATCATAGTTTAGTTTAGGTGATAGGGTCTATCCATTATATAATCATCATCATAGCTCAATAATAATTGCATGAGTATTTTCCTTTCATTACAATTCATACATGTGAGGTTAGCACATTTACATATCACATTATAATAGACACATTAATAAGTTATCACCATCCTTATAGCATTTACATCTTAGCCAACAACTCACAAACCGTAGTTCAAGACATTCGAATTCAACATCATACCAACCTAATCAATCTTATCATAAGGTATACATGAATTTAACTTCATAACGAAACACAAGTAATCATAATTGAAGTAAAGAATTGAGATCACAAGACTTACCCCAATCTCCTTCACGAGCCATCATCAAGGTCTTACCATCAACCATCCAATTCACCCAACAATGGGTCTAATATCATCACACAATAGTAATCAATACAATAATGAAGTCAATTGAATCACTACACAACAATTCATCACTAGTTCATAGCCTAGGGTTAGGGACTTAGGTCAAATTCATGATCTACTTCACAACCTAGGTTAATTAATCAAGAACTAGAATAATTGGATTACAATACATCATAATCTACTCATAAATATCTTAAGAAATCATAAACAAAGCAATGTAGATAATCAAATTCATAATAGAAGAAAACCCACTTGAAAACTCTTCTTTTTGAAATCAATTTGGAGGAACCCTTTGGGGAAAGAGATCCCAAAGGTGAAAGGAATCCCATATGTCACATCCGAGTTTACCCCCGAGACGTAACCGGCGTCGTCGTCCTCTTTGAGGACTAAGACTAGCCTCTTAGTATACATCATTACATTCGTAGGTCAAATTTAGCGGAAAATTTAAAATTTTTCATTACTTCTACTTAGAGGTTTACATAGACCTCTACATACACATAATATATTCATATCGAGTGTATAATAGACCCTTCGTATAGGAAGGTTACATAGCCTTCTACTTTTATTGCACATATATATATATATTTATAATATAGAACATAGTCGTAAAGATTGTCTCATCTCATAACCATCTAAACGATCATAGCAATTTGGGCATAGCCTACATCAATGTAAAGAAGCCACATATAGGCTTATACAAATCGTACTCAAATGAAAATAGAAAGAACATAAGAGTCTTTAGAACTAAACAACAACATAAGCTCGATATTGGCATCGCCCTCGAAAAGTGAGGACCTACCCACTTGGATGGTAGAGAATATCCAAGTCTTCTTCAAGTCGTCTCGAATGAGCCTTCAACGACCGAAACCTAAAATATTTGAGAAAAGGGAGAAAATGGGGTTAGTACGCCATTTGAACTAAGTATGACACCATATGCACATATAATGTCAAATCATGCTAAAAAGGACATTTTATTAAAACATGCTACTTTACTCTTTGAAAAGCCTTATGCATCATCAAGGAAAACATAAAACTCAAGAAGGCATATTCATCAAATCAAATCAAATAACATACTTGTCAACATATTTTAACCCATAATCCAATATAACCTTACCCTCAAGTAATTACATCACAAGCATGGATAAGAGTTCAACATATCATAATAAAACAAGACTATTACCCATGAATCCTCATAAAGCCAACAAGTGCAATAACCAAGAAAAGCCCCATAACTTTACTCAATCAAGTGACCCAACAAGAATCATGGCTATTATTCAACTTCACATAACATAACCTTTTAAGGATACATAACATCATACTTTGACAATATAGACCAAATGCATGTTCATAAGAATAGCCATTTACATATAATGTCATTTATATGTAAAGTCAACATATTATCATCATTTACATCATTGGAATATACATACATAATATCAACCTCCTAAAGCTCCCATTAAGGCAAACTAGTGCAAGGCATAGGTAGAGTCCCATACCCCTACCTAAGCTAAGTCAAACCTCTCAAGTCACCCTAGTTAGTTTATACTTTATTACTTCATTTTAGTTTAGGGAACACTTGCCTTAACCGACATAGACCACATGAGCTAAGTGTGGAATCCGGTGTTGTAAAACCTTACACCGACAGAAGGTGGTCTACCGGCCAAAGTAAAACCAAATATAAACATAGCTTCCTAGGTGGATCCACTAGCTAGTCTTCCTATGGGGGCAACATAGTTCAAGAACTAAGAGATATGTATATCCCTCTACATACCACTTGGTAATTGGGGCCTCCACTCATGGGAATCCATTGAATGAGTATCCCTCAAAAGGGACTCAACATCACATATAGAACTATAGAGTAACTCTTCCTCTATTGAAAGTCATTACCTCCCATTGTCAAGTTCACTCGGTGCTAAGCTAAGTCCCTTTATTGAAATGTCTTTAGTGTCTATTATTATTCAATCATAACTTAGTTTAGGTCATAGGGTCTAGCCTTGGATAATCATCATCATCATAGCTCAATAAGAATTGCATGAGTATAGTCCTTTCATCACAATTCATATAAGTGAGGTTACCACATTTACATATTCATTCATAATAAGGCACATTGGTAGTCATCAACATCCTTATAAACATTTCATCTTAATCCTAACAACCATAGTCAAGACATTTCAATTCAACATCATACCACCCTATCAATCCTAAACAAGGCATACTCCAACATAACATCATGACTTACATAATTAACCATAGTTTGAAGTAGAGTATAGGGATCACAAGACTTACCAAGTCTTCTTCGTAGTTCATCATAAAGGTCTTACCATCAACCGATAACTCAACCCAATTTGGGGAGTAACATCATCACAAAATGATAACCAATAGAATAACAAGTCAATTGCATCACTATAACACATTCAACACTAGATCATAGCTTAAGACAAGATACTTAGGTTAATTTCACATTATACTTTGTCCTGAATCAACATCTCAAGAACTAGCATAATAGACCTATAATTCATCTTAATCTATACATAATAACATCATAGGATAGAAATTTAATCAATAACCAAGTCAATTGAATGATCATTATACAATACATTTCAAGATTACAACCTAGGTGTTAAGGGTTGAGGGTCATCTTCTATAAACTAAACCAAACCATCAAAAATTATAATAATCAAGTTAAAATACATGTTAATCTATCCATTATATCCTAAAGAAAACATAAA